>VFFE01007998.1:2099022-2249007 GCA_008921705.1 Burhinus oedicnemus | reverse complement strand
TTTTTTTTTGTTTTTTTTTTTTAATATCTTATTTCCCCCTTCGGCCGCGGGCCGCGCGGCCCCGCCTCACCTCGCAGCGCAGCCGCGGGATGCAGGCGGGGGGCCCCGGCCGGTCCCGCTCCTCCGCCGGCCGCAGCGGGACGCGGCCCCGGGCGCACCCCGCGTCCCAGGGGGACGTAAACCGCAGCGTCCTCCCGCCGCTGCCCGTCCCGCTGCTCGGCCTGCGCTTCCTCCCCTCCGCCCTTGTGCGAACACAGGATTTCCAGCGTGGGTCCGAATGGGGTTACCTGCATCAGCTCCCCCGGACCTTCGCTAAGCGGTTGCCCATCGCTTCTGAAATCATCACCTAAAGCGGGTTTTAGAAACCAGTTGTTTGGCAATGTCACAGCGGCCACCGCCAGGCCATCGCCGCTGCGGAGCACGGCTCCCGCTCAGGTTGCAGCTCTGCAAGGCTGGGACAGAGGTAACGCTGCCGCACGGGCACGGCCTTTAACTCCCCGGCTGGCACCAGCCCTTTGGAAACATCTCCCTTGCTTTGTCCGTGCCAATTATTTGGGTTTTCTTATGGAGCACACTCCCATCAAGTACCATTCTTGCGCTGAGCTCACCTGCAGTTTTCTGATCGACTCTTCTTTCCGTGAAGCAACAGCTTCAACCTCGAGCAGATGCAAACACCACGGCTGGCGCAAAACCTCTTCCTCCTTTTGCTTTGAGACCCATTTTTGGGCACCACTTGGGTATTGCACAGCTCCCCAGAGTAGAGCCACGCTTCCATGCGAGCTTTATGGATAAATGCTGCTATTTTCACCAGGATCTTGAAAGCCACTCTAGAAATCAAGTTAATGCACTTACTGTAAAATAGTAGGTGCACCAAATGTTTTATGGACTGAACTCCTCAGCGCTGATTAACGGAGGTCTGATAACGTAGCTGAGAGGGGGCGAGCCACCAAAACCAGTGCTCGCGTGAAGCCCACATGGGAACCTGGGTTACTTTTCACTGTTAGAAATCCAGCTGTTGTTTTAAAGTTAGGCACGGATTATCTGGCAACAGTCACGCTGCAACACTAATTAACGAGATGCGTAAACTAGCACTGGACTACTCTCCTTTCAACCACATCTTAGAGCTTCTCTCTTTCCTGCCTTACCTGGCAGGGCTCCAGCAAAGCCAGGTTTAGGTCTGTCTTGCTTTCTCGTCGCTATTAATGCCACAGTTTAATCTAGTGTTTCCTGGCAGGGTCTCTCCAAGCGTTTACACTAATTATGTTCAGCTTTTATATAGTCAACAAGGTGAAAGGACTGGCACCCCCATCCCCAAGGTTCACCCACAAAAGGTGGGTGCGCTCACAAAAGTGCAACCCCCTCTGCCTTGAAATCCCACACTACATCTGAAAGGAAATTTTCTTCCAAAACGAGGATCTAATTGCTAGAAGTCAACAGCAGCATATCAGATATTGAGCTAGTTGTGATCTTCATTTATTCACCCATGAAACCAGAGCGGGTAAATTATGTGCAACGCTTATGGGAGAACACATACAGTAAGAACATTTCAGCTGAGCTGGGGCTTTTGTTTAGCACTTTACTTTTCTCAGCCACTCTTTGCACAAGGACACGTGTAACAACAATGCCGGGACTTTGCACCATTAGACCTCTCCAACTGAATCCTTGTTTTTTCCCGTCTGCCAGCACCATCTGTTTCTACAGAGTAAACAGTGGCTGTAGACAGGTTAAACACGAGGACACGTTTTAAATGAGACTCCCCATTCTTTACCACTTAACACGAGCACAAAGGAGTTTCGCTTACATTTTCCACTGTTTTTTGTACCCCGGTGTTCATAAAGCCAGCATTGATTCTGAAAATGTCACTACTAAGAACAGATATTATTTCATTGCGACTGTGCTAGTCCCCTCAGGGTGTTTATAACGCAGTAAAGAGAGTCTTTTCTTTTTTTTCCTCCCCATTCAATTCTTATTTTTAATTTCAAGTACTGAATAAAAGTGAAATGGGTAGAAACCTATGTTTTCCCGTAAGTTACTACAAACAAAATACAAGTTTGTTCAATAGAAGACCATGATTTATTGATGGTTATTTTGAAACACAGATGACTGAATATAATAAAAAGACATTTGTAAAAAAAACCAGGAAAACAAATCTCATCTTTAAACACATCACTTGAAGGCATTGATTAAGGGGACACCGTGTGCTGGCAGTTCCTGGTGCAACTGACGGAACAACATGGCACATTTGTTCCTTTCCTGGGTCTTGCCTAGGGTGTGGAAGAGCCGGGCTTGGAAGTAGAGAACATCTCTGAGCTGCTCTTTGCAGTCCACTTTGGCAAAGTAAGTCTTGGCTTCATTTAGATTCAAGATAGCAGATTCCAAAGCTGTGGAAAAAAGGGGGACAGTCATATTTGAGACAGTATCACAATAACAACTCCAAGCAATATAGCTCAATTCTAAGGAGCCCAATTATAAATTCCTCAGCTTTTCAAAACAATTTGTGTCTTAGCAACATGGTCTTTCAGCTAGTTTCTGTTATTCAGCCTTTGCTGCAAAATACGAGTGTTCGAGTACGCAGATAAACAAGACTCCATTATAAACACTGCATCTGTTGAATAACTAATTCCAAATTAATTTTGCTATCCGATAACTAGGTAACACACTCTGCTGTATCATTTAAACTTTTTTAACAGTGATCGTGTAGCAGGACTCCAACATATACACTGGTTTGCACTTCTCAACTTCTGAGCGCAGTTTCAGTGAGGAGAACTACTCTTCACACTACCTTCAATCTTCTTTTCTGGAGTGTAGGAAGCTGCAGAAGCCACCTGACATTTAGCCACCAAGAACATGGCACAGCCTTTGTCCAGGACAGCTCCGTGGGCCAAGACAGGTTCTATCGCTGTGTGCAGAATGTTCAGGGCTTGTTCAGGAATGCCGAGGATCAGCTGAAAGAGAAATACTTGCTGGTCTAATACTGGAACCCACTGGTAAGAGCAGCTTCTTCTGAGAAGACCAACATAAACCACATCTGTTTCTAATAACGCAATGCACTACAGACAAGGATGTAAATTTTTTCCCCACAATCTTCTTTTAAATCAAAATTTATTAGTAGAAATGAGTGCGCTCTGAAACGATGAGGCATGGCTTCTTCACCGCAGTCAGTGCTGACAACCACATCTCTGCCAGCTCAGAACAAACAATATAACTGAACTCCATTACAAGCATTATTTGTAATTCAAACACATGCCAAACTGTGCTACTTAGAAAGCCAAAATACTAGCAGAAAAAATAACAACTGAAGAAATGAAGGCAGGGCCAATTTATGCTTGCCTGGTTAATTATACGCAATAACTACATATCTTAGTCATACACATGAAACTCAACTTTTATTAACTTCCTCCAAAGATTTTACATTTAGAATATTCTTCAGAATCAATAATTTGATTCCAACAAGGCTGTGTTCTTAAATCTCACAGGAGTAAAAACAGTATCCAGATCCCCAGCATAAATGTTGCCCTACAGCCCTGTGAAAACACAAATCAGACATACCTGGGAGAAAGCCAAATTCAGCACAGTTTCAGAAGCCAAGTACTGTAGACTGTACTCTCGAGAGAGGGCAAGAGCTTGCAGCAGGACAGGCAACGCTATGGTATGACACGAAGATCTCCAGTAGAGCTCTGCTATTGACAGCAGTACACTAACCAAAACAGGGGCAAAGAATTACAAACAATTCCCCTTGATGGAAAACTTCCACTTGTTTCCCAAACAATTATTACACCCATAATGGTATTGATTTTATTACGAATTACATTACTGCATATACAATAAACTTCCGTTACACCCTTAAGAGGAGATGCTACCGACATACAAGAGATTAAATAACACTGTAACCACGCTGAAGGTTAGCACAAAGGTACGACTACATACACACACATCTATTTCCTATTTATTTTGGATGCAGCGTTTCCTTCTTCTGTAAGTCTTTGGGAAACTTTAAAATAAGTTTACTACCTTTTAGTTTACATATTAAAGATGAGTAGGTTTCAATTCCACGATATTTTGAGGATTCCTTCACACCATGATTAATAAATGAAATTATTTTGTAATCTCCAAATCATAGTAGGTAATCTGAAGACTAGTGAAGTCTGAACACAGACAAATTGAAACGGCTGATTCTAATTACTGCAAAATGTCTTTAATACTCTGAAAATGAAACATTCTTACCTAATCACCATCTCGGTGTTCTTGATTTTCTGGCAGTGGATCAACAATTTCTGCAAAAGTTTGTGTGCCTCTGACATTTGATTTTGGGCTTTCAATACAATGGCTTTTCTGTTGTGGTAGAAAGAAAACATCACTGATTGTATTTTTATGTTTTAGGTACAATTCTGCTCTTCAAGACACAGTAAAATAGGTCTCTATTTTGTGACTTCCATTTCTTGCAACTGCAGAATGGCATTCCGACAAAGCGTACGCATGCTATACACACCGGCAGTGGGAAAAATCAGGTATCTCCAATTCCAGCTGGACAACTCCCAGGCAGAAAGGATCAAACTCATAAAACAGATTTAAATAGAAAACAGGCACTGCCAAAAAACAAAGGCCAAACAGGCAACAGAAGTGGGAGGGCATGCAAGCTAGAAAGCACAAGTAATTATTTGTAAGAAAACCAGGTATGAGGTAAAGGAGCTAAAATTGACTTGTGCTAACAAGGACATGGAGCAACATGGAAAGAGCGAGAACAGGGAAGTAAGAAACAAATACACAGCAGTAGGGGATGCATAAAAACACCCCCAACCCATACACCAAGTAGAATATTTAAAGATCAGGGAAATCACAAACAGTCCAGTTCCAGAAGGACAAGCATCAGGTCCCACAGCTTGAATACTGATCTTTCGGCCTGCTGGCATTGGCTGTTTTCAGGTGTTTTGCCTCATTGAAAATCAACAAGAAATTGCTTTTAAGAGCAAGCTGCTTTTCATACTCACCAAATAACAAGTTTTAACCCTACCTATTTCTAACATGTCATTTTCATTTAGAAACAAAACCACGTTAAGGTGAGAGAAAAATCGTATTGTCCCATTTTGTAGATGTAGAAACCAGGACACCGATGAAGCTCTTACCGTAGCAGAGTTGAAACTAGGCCTGAGATCCCCTGCTATTTGACATACTATTCTGCATTGTGCTCAGGTTTGAGTACAGTTACCACGGCAGATTTTGAAGAAGTATTTTGTGTTCTCACAACAGATCTACAGCTCTAGAATAACACCAACTTCAGCAGTGCTATTCCAGTTCTTAAAATGCCCAGAGAAACAACCAGAAATGATTATTGCAGGACATACTCCAATGGAGTAAGCACTACAGGTTAGACAACATGACCGTACTTAGTTCTGGAACGGGAAAAACATGTAAGCACACGTGACCGCCAGCAATCATTCTTCTAAATCTTTCAGTCTCTTCATGAGGCACACCTGCAAATGTATGCAGATTCATGATTTCTTACCTGTATACGCCTTCAATGCTATTAAGTGCTGTAATTCCTGCTACAAGAGAATCTGCTACGTGGTATCTGCCATCATTCATGGCTCTCTCGAACTGTATTTTCTGATCAAAGAGCATCCAAAGCTAAACGAAGAACATTCAGGAACAAGTTTTAGGAGCTGTGCCTGCTCATTTTCTAGGTTAGAACTTAATTTTTATTTTCCCCTGTGGATATTTATGTCTAGACACAACTAACTCCACTGTTCAGTTACTGGATTAAGTAAATTACTGTCCTCAACAGAAATGCTCAGGTCTGAAATAATGTTTCAATACCAAAGCTCACCTGTTTGACTGCATTTTAAGTAAAAAAGCTCTTTTAAATCATTACTAATGCTTTGAAACAGTAGACTTGTTGTGTAGTGAAAAGAGAAGAACCAAACTACGTTTAATGGAATCTGGAACTTTGATGTAAATACTGTCTTATAGACTCATGTGTTAATGTGTTTCCCAGAGTCACACAAGAACTGGCATATTCTCTCAGTTATTTCTGGATTGTAATATATCAAAATAAGTAGCACTAATTAAACAAAACTTTGAAGCTCCAAATCAATGCAAAGCATTTAATTCCTATATGTGTTCATGAAGGAGATGTATATTCCTCTGTTAACAACATTTCTACTTAAACAGCTTTTTCTTAGGAGGCTACGGCAAGATAAATGTCTCACCAGTCTTAAAATAACGGAGGCATCTTTTTCATGTTTTTGTAGAAATGTTTATGCTGAACAGCTTCTCACGAGGTCATGAGCCAAGTGAAACTAGCAAACGTATAGCCCAAGGCATACAGAGGAAAGAATTCAGATGCAATGGAATTCAGATCCTAGTTACATAATTTACAGGCTAAATTATAAATATTCTACCTGTGCATGCTGACTATTGGGCGGGAATCTTTCCTTTAGGTGTTTCAATATTTCAGAAGCAGCTGCAAAGTATCCCTGTAACACAGAAACGGCGCGCTGATTAATGTACGCTGGGGCAAGCACCACTCCCCTTGACTTCAACACAACCTTCATGGAAAGAACCTGCCAAGCAAAAACCCTGTATATTCTTCGCCCCCACTGCAGACATTAAAGGCAGAACAGGAGTCAAGTCTCGCGCTCTCTTGTCAATAACACCCACACGTCCTCTCACCCAAATGACATTTCGTGCAACTAGCCATAAAACTCACCTGCTCTGCATGTAGCTCAGCCAGGTGACACAACACTACAGCGAAGGACTCGGTGTTATTCTGCTGAACGCCTACGTTCACAGCCTCCAGACTGTTCATGCTCAGCAATGTTTGGGCTTGTTGAAGAGCCATGGTGCTTGTGCAAGAGAAACATCTTTTAGCTTTCAAGCAACAAACAACCACCATTTTTAATCTATGGTCTTGTTATGACAACCGCCTACATTTTCTGGTAAGCCAGGGGCCTGGGGAAGAATGAAAACTTGTAAAACAACAATTCAGGAACTCTGGACTATGCAGGCACAGCAAGCACTACATAGTGAAAGCTGCACACAGTCTAAGCACAGAGATGCTGAAAATGGGGGCACAGGAACAATTTATGCACTATTTGCCACTACTAAATGGAAACTCAATCTCTTCTCCAGTATGAGTTTTAAAGGAACACAAGAGAACGGAAATAATTGCACTCAGCCTGTACTGAATCACAGTCTGATTGCTTTATTTTAGTGCACCGGAGAGACAGAGTCACTTGTTACACCTACATAAATAACTCAAAATGCATTATGTGCTAACAAGTACAGTGAGCTAACCCAAGAGTTCAAAAGAAACAAAATACCTGCGGCCGTATAATCTCCAAATGGCAGTCTTCTGTGCTATACTAATATCAATAAGCTCTGACAAGCTGTGTTTCCAGTGCAACAGATCAGAATCTTTTAAGGCATCCATTAGTTTGTTGGCAGCCTTTCCTGCAAAAGCTCTTTGCTGAACCAAGGACTGTATTCCCAGGGAAGCAAGGTACTGGGAAGAAGACAAAAAAAATATCAACAGCATTGAAAGACAACAGAGTACAATACGCTTGCAAATTACACTGGAGCGAGAGTTCTAAACTAAGAAAAAAATCCCAAAGAAAAAGATGTGATGTTATTCAGTACAGACAAAGGAACACTGCTCCAGGCATTTCTTTAAATACCCACTTATGCACACCCACACATATGTGAATGTCATTTTGTTAGATGTGAAAGGTAATTTCCACTCCCCCACACAGAAGTCTTAAAGAGGATGACAGGACTTGTACCTGGATTTCTCTAATGATGAAACAGCTGTGAAAACACAGAGACTTCCCTCCCCTTCCCCACCAAGTGGCCATGTCTGCTCTCATCTCCCAACATCAGCAGTTTAGCTCCTTTTAGAACAATTCTCTTACTAAAGTGATTGCAGATCTTGGGGAAGTCAGAACTAAACATTAACAGCCAACAGATTCGGGGCATAAAACTATCTAAGGGGAGGACTGCCTTGCAAGATTTCACAGCTGGGACAGAGCCATACAAGTAAACGTGTTCAAAGCCCTGCCAGAGGCATCAGCACTGAGATTCAGGGAAGGCGGAGGCCTGAGAACCTCCCTTGAGCACCAGCAGATTGTGCTACAGGCCTGAGGCCAAAATGGTGCATGGGGCCAGGGTGGTAGTAGCCACAGAGAGCTTTTCTGCCCGAAAGACAAACAAGTCAGAAGGAAAAACAGTGAGCCTTGCAATAATGCACTGGCATTAAAGCAAGTGAACCAGATCTGGTTTGTTAATATGAAGAGTAAAAATGATAGAAACAGCTAGATTTTGGAGTGTTAAAATAGTTACATATTTTGAACAGACCAGCCACAAAACCCAAAACCCTATTGTGCACACTCCCCTTGCCACATGTGTTTGTCCTAGAATAGAGTTAAGGATAAATGAAATGGACTTACCGGCAAACCAAAATGTAAAGATTTGTTTACAGAGTGCTCCAGCAGAACACAGCTATCGAATATCTTCTGCTCCAAGATGTACAACCAGCTCTAGCAAAGAAAAAGAAGTTAAAATCTCATTGCAAATAGCTAATGGCTGCAGGATTTTTAACTTCTCTTACTTTTTGCCCAGAATGCACAAAAATTCACTGGAAATAGAAACAACTTTAGAATTAATATGATACTAAGGAAACTCCTATTAAATGCTGCACAGCAAAATATATATAAAGTGCAGCTAGGCTGGGACACTGGCTTGACGCTGGAGGTTGAGGGTAATGCACAGAAATCCCATTGTAAACTGTGGAAAGAAGTATCTCAGGAGTTTGATACCACTGATGCCAATTAATTATACCAATAACATTAATTACAGAACAAAATACAGAGGAATCTAAGTCTCTCCCTTCTCCTTTTTGTTAGCTCAAAAGAAGGCTGATTACTCTTTGAGTACCCAACAGAGAGTAAGGAGGAGGCTCATGAAATACTTTGTCTCTTTAAAACATGTAAGACTAAACTTTAAGTTTAGTACTGAGATCTTATTACTCTGGGATCACAACTCCTGTCTAAGAAAGTAATCCTGAGTTGCAACAAAACCATCCCATGATCTCCCTACAGTTTGTTGCTCTGGGTGACCCATCTGCCAGACAGTCATATTTAAATTACTGAAGCATTTGATGAGATACCACTGTAAGAGCAGTTCTGCAACAGTTCACTGAGCAAAGGCTCGGATAACAGAGACAAAGGTGACTTAACCTCCGTTTCACCACGGCTATCTTACCAGGCAATGCTGCAAGCAAACATGGTCGTTAGATTCCTGTGCAATTCGGATGGCTTCCTGAAGTGCGAGCTCAGCCTGTTGGCTACCAGCAAACAAAAAGGGAGAATATATTAGTATTCCCACAGTGCTTAAAATACAGCATTACAATACAGAGGAATATCGATCTAAATTATGCATATCGCACTCAGAAGACAACTCTGATTTAATAGACTGCTAGGAAAGCCTGTATTTTCCTCCTAGCACTTCAGCAATATATTCTAGTCTTGAGGATAATAAGCAAGACCGCATGTGCAAGCCACTACAAAAATGCAACTGTAACCCCTAAGTGGGCTTTCAAACCTTGTACGTGCCAATGTGCCAAGTTACTGTTTGAATAGGGGAAACATTAAGTATCTGCCCATGTAAAAAAAGCTGTTGCTCTCAGTTTTGCAGATGTCCTTCCCAACTCCAGTCCTTTCACATGACACATCCAGGCAGCAGTCAATAAATGCAAACCATATATGGAGATGGGCAAGTCAGCTTTATCAATAAAATAACACCCACCCCTGCAGCATTTTAAAATTAAAAAAGCTCAGATGGCTTTTTTTTTTTAATTACTCTTTTTCCAGACCACCAGCTCTATGTTGATTTGAATGTTAACAGAAAACCAACCGCACTTTCTTGAGAATATAGCTGAAAATAGACATTCATGTCCACTGACCTTTCTGAGGTCATGGTAATGTGGCAATTGAGAACTTAAATACCTAGGAAACAGTTGCAACCGGACACAGACAAATGTCAACTCTTACCCTGCTCTAGATGGCTCAGTTATTATGGAAACCAAATAAATGTCAAAACAAAAAACAAACCAAAACAAATCAAGATTCCAAGAAAATTCCAACCCAACTATAGCAGTTATCAAATTAGAGAAAGATTTTCCTTCTCCTGAACAGATTTTCAGAATGAACAAAAGGTCTACCTATCAGCACTTACAAGATGCAATGAGATGAATTTTAGTTATGCAGTACGATAGATTAACTTACTAATGGCCAAACCGACAGTGCAGCGCAGCTAGATTCAGAGCAGCGTATCTCAGGCTCCGACCATAACCTTCATCCCCATTGCTTTTGCTTTCTGCTCCAGTGAGAATTAAACGGTCAAAATAATGAAGGAGGCTGTGTGTTGAACTGAAGACATCTTGCACTCTGAGACTATTTAAGTAGCTTAAATAATGCTAAAAATTGAAGCAAAATCAGCTTTAACTATGCATAACTATTAAAACAAAGTTTTTGTTTATAACTACTATGTATCTTCTTGCTGAGAAAGGCTGCCTAACAAGTGCAACCGTGAAGTACTGTACAGTCAGGAAAGTGCTTGATCAGAAGTTGCAGCGATACTGATACTACCTGCACAGAATTTCTGTAAATCTTGGACAAAATTGGTTGTTTTCCCTAACAAGATCTTCCAAACGGTGTCCCACAGGCCAAGATCTGGCCATCAGAATTATCCCGCCCAGTCTGAGACCTCTACGTAGGTAGAATCCCTGTATTTACGTGCTAAGTGAGAGTGCGAGTGGAGACACGACTCCCACTGTGTCTGCACTCAGGAACATACTCAGAAGCACGAGCACTGCTTCCAAATGCTGTGCAGATAGAAAGGAGATGCTAAAACTGTGTCTTTTCTTCTGGGCATTGAGACCTGGGCAGGACAGCCCTTTATGTCAGACAAACAGAACACTGGAGAGGACTTCTGGAGCTGTGAGGTCCAGCCCCTGCTATGGCAGCCCTTTCAAGGATATGTCTCCAAACGGGAGCAAAGAAATTCGTCTGCCTCAGCCCAGGGCTACTGGGAGGAAGAGTTAGAAAGTAAGGCTGGGAACTCGTGGAGCTTGCTCAAGAATAAGTTGTTGAGGAAAAAGGCAAATACTCACAGCACAGGTCTGGAACAAACTCTCAACAGGAGCTGTCTATTGCTTTCAGTATAAATTGCTATTAAGCACCAGAAGTAAAGTGAACACCAGTAAGCAAAATCAACAGATATTGCACTTAATACTTATTTTTAAACCATGGGAGTATGAGGCCTGAAATTTCTTAAGCAAACGTGTGTAAAAAGAAATTAGTTTTAGATTTAGTTCAACAAGAATGCACTCGTATAGTCCCACCAAAATTGAGAGGATTATATCTGTGCATAAAGCTAGACATGTGGTGAAGTACTTAGCTTAATTAAGGCTTCTGTACCTTCAGGAATTTCAGTCTGAATTACTAAACATTTACATGCAACTTTCTCACGTTTTTATCATCTGCTTATATTTCAATACAGAATAAGTTACTCCCAAATAATCCTATCCTAGAGATAAGAAATCCCTTTACAACCATTTTGGATGAAGAAAAAGATACTTACTGCTTCAGCAAAGTCTGGATTAAATTTTAACAAGTTGTTCAATTCCTTTTGTAAAGATGCTGGAGTAAGAGCCTTTGTTTCATCATTCTTTAATAAAGAAGCCTGGAATAAAAATTGAAAAGGAAAAGTAAGACAAGTAACTCGTTCTGCAGGGTTACAAATGTATTTTGATACATGCTTGTCAGTTTGTTATCTGCTTGGAGAGAACATTAAAGAAGATTTTGTAACAGCTCTATCTACTATGATGCTGAAACATCAGTGGCAGTTTTATTCTATACTGTATTATAGCATTCACTTTCCAGAGATCAAAGAGACCAAGTAAAATAAAAGCTCATTCAAAGGACCGTTCAAAAGTACTTAAAGAATTCTGTTTCAGTTTCTCTTTGAAGAACTAATACAATGGATTGCTCACTGGAATGACAAATATCTTCTCACAAAAAAATTCAGGAAACTAAACAAAAGTAAATCCATAGTTTGCTTTGGCAAGTAGATAAATTAATAAAAAGTTACAATAATCTAGTTACTAGAATAAGCATTACTGCATACTGAATAATAAAAATACTTCAAATTTCAGAATCCTCCTAAACATCATTTCTCCATAATATTCTAATCAGGAGAGGAAAAAAAATACACACTGGTAACAGATACACTACATAAATCGCACCACCTAAAAACCACAGTATAACAGAAGGTCACTGCAGTTAAAATCCACACCTTGCGCCAGATCACTGCAGTCTGTCTTGTTTTCTCATTAAACCCCATTTCTAACTCTACTCCTGGATAAGGGGTTCCCTATTCTGCATGCACGGAGGGAGGCCAAAGTGCCAGCAACTGGAGCTGGATCACAGGTGTCTGTGTGGCAGTGGTGCCAGAAACTGGAGCAAGCACGAGGACGCCTGTCAGTGGGTGAATGCTGGTGAACACCAAGCTGGACTGGGCAGAAAGTTGGATAAGCTGCTTGAGAGCCAAGTATCGAAATAGCCATAAAATTGGGCCAGATATGTCTCTCTGAATGAGACAACTGGAGGAAGTCCAGGCCAACCAGGAGGTCCCAAGCCAACTGATGGAGAGACTGCAGGGCCTTTGGGTCAACTGAGAGACACATTTGTATGTGTGTCGTGTCTTTATCCTGGAGGGAACTGGAGACAAGACAATCCCGGAGCCAGTTACTTGATAAGCTGAGCATGAAAGCCCAGTTACTGGTGGAATCGAGGGAGAGAGAGAGAGAGAGTGCGCGCACAAGCGCACACATGTATATATTTCACACTAATGGACCTTCATCCTCATCAGCCAGAGAGGGGAACAGGATAAGAGACTGCATGCTCAGCCTCACCACTGGTTGCACTGGGGGTGATGGAGATGCAGGAGCCTTGCCACGGTCAGGCTACTGGATTCAACAACCCCTAACAGTAAAGATCCTAATGGGGCTGAGATGTTACTTTGAACTTATAATACATAATGTTTTATATACATTTTAAATGCATTTTATTTTGTTTAGCAAGCAATTATAAGCATGCAGCACATTTGTGCCCATATGTATTTCTGCTCTGTTTTGCATTTACCAGCTGGAATAATCAACAAAACTGCACATTTTGGTGACATAAAATCTGAGGCGAGCAGTCAGAACAGAAGCGACCTTCTCAGAATCAAATATCATCATGTGGTGTACATGCCTAGACAAAACACTTTTAGCCCCAAGTGCTCACACCGAGCAACTACGTGCAAGATATTAACAAATCCTTAACAGATCTAAGAAAACACCATGCCTGACACTGTGGATAAAATTGAAGGTGAAATTCATGTTATGGATCATTTACTCAACTTCATTCAGAATTAACATACCTGCTGAGAAAGAAAATACTCTGCTTGTTTCTGGGAAAGAGGCCCACTGCAAGATATCTCTTCTTCCCTGATAAGAAGCACTCTGGTTAGAAACAAGGGCAATGAAATAGAATACATAGAAATACATTTTATTAGACATTCCACATTTTTACTTTATAAAGTTTTATGAGGTATTAGAGCTCAACAGCATGAAAGGAAATGAAAAGGAGAAAACTTAATAAAGAATAAAATCTACTACATTGAAATTAGCAATCCAAATGATTTCACACAGTTTAGGTGTAATCTTCAACCTGCAGCGACCGTGGTCAATATGAATGTTACCCTAAATACACATGAAAACCCAAAGAAAAGCAGCAGATAGAAGATTTGGGGTTGACGTATTCAAGTGGCTTTGCTCTGTTTTTCCTTCCTCCTGAAGACAGTCACAATGAAATGAACTGGCATTCGGGCCACATACATCGCCCCAGAAAACAGCTGTTCTGCGAGAGCCGACAGAAGTTTATTCCATGGAAAGAGATCAACTACGGCATACAGCCAGACTCCAAAAGCTGTTAACTGACTCATGCTGTAGCAGAGCACACACAAGCGAAAGTTTGTATAAAGGCAGTTTAGAAAGTACATTTTAAATATATGGATACATAAAATGCTTTTAGGATTATTCTCACAGTGGAGCACCTCTTTAGCGGGTGAAAAGTCTCAATATCTCCTTCTCATTTTTGATGTAAATAAACATGAACTCTTTTATTTGGGGAAGGGCAAAGAGAGAAACCAAAAACATTAAGCTTAATTTTTCCTTAGTGAGCAATCTTTCCGTGCTGGAAGCAGAAGCGACCTCTCCAACAGCTTTAGCACATCACACACTAGCAGAACCAGAGCAGTCATTCAGCAGAGGGCTGTACAGAAGGGAACTGTGGGCAGCATCTGGCCTTCAGCTTGCGATTCCTGAAGTGAGCATAAGAATGGGGTACACCGCCATCTTCTATCAGACACTGAGCAGAACCGCTGCCATTTACGAGTGTTACCACTTGGTGGCACCAAGGAAACGGAGAGGCCACCCAGCTCTGCCAGTGCGTATGAGGCTTTAAAAAAAAAAAACATACAAGATTACAGTACGCTACATCTCAGTATCGCAGCTGAAGTCATTAGTGATAGGACGTGCACAGGGCCTAGATGGGCATTCCTGGAGTTTGGAAGGTCTGACAGGAGTAGCATCTTGAGATGTTGTTTTCTCTGATGTGCACAGAGGTAATCTGAAATAAGACTAATTCTCTTAAGAAGCGGGAAATATTTTAATATTAATATATCACCTTAAAGGTACATCAAGTTCTTCTTTCTCCATTTTCCCCTCCAGTTCCTCCGTATTTGTCAGTTCCATATCAGTCTCATCAATTCCATTTTTTTTCTCATCATTTTGAAAGTACTGCTGAAGGGCAGTGTAAAGTTTATAGACCTGACTAAAAGAAAGCTTATTGTATGCCAAGATCATATGGCGCAGAAACAGACCTGCAAAGGAAAATATCTATTATGACAACTGTCTGTAAGGTTGCCGCTTCAGAGAGGAGACTAGAAATCATAATAACCAGAAGTTTAAACTGCATTCTTTAATTTTGTTTAAGTGTCTCCTCTCAACCTTCCAATTGATAAAACTCAGTTTTGCAGGATACAAATCTGGTATTAATTTAGTGGTAAATCTTACAGACTATTGTTAGGATCAGTAAAACCCACACAACATGCAAAATTATTGGTTAATATGAAACATCCGAGCAAGAGAGTAATTGATATTATGCAATCTTTACACCTCCCCAAAAAGAAAGCTGTATCCCAAGTGAATTACATCAGTGATAGATATCACATCACATACAGCTTACAGATAACGATTAGTTACCTACTACACTTGTTTTATGAACTTCTGGCTCTGTCCCTGTAAATGAATCTGAAAGGTCATCAAAAAATTGTTCCATATCTTTCAGTTCTCCTTCTGCCATAAGTTTTAACCTAAACAGGGAAAGAAAACCACATGTTTTTAGGATATGAATAATATGCATAAAATATTCTTCTATTTCAGGTACAGATGAGTAAACACAAACAGAACCAAGCGGCAGATAATTCAATAGGCCCAGAAGGCTTTAATATTCATGAGCCAAACCAAAACATATTAAATATTAATAATAAGCCAAATAATAATCAGGTTTCTTTTGGTTTGTTTTTTTTTTTTCTTTTTTAAACAGTTCTTTTAATAAAGAGAACAATTAGAAAATATTGTTATTCTTCTAACAAAACAATTAGGAACCCAAAATAGACTGATTTTTCAAACTGCTGCTGTTAAGTAAGTTAGCTGATGTCAAAACAGATCCCCTGTGACACAGAAACTTTAAAACAGGTGGCTTCGATGCTTGGTTTGTGTGCCTGTCGGAACTTACTTATGAGACCTGAAAGAAAACTGCCGAAGTACATTTTTGCTCCAAATGTACACATTTCAGAGCACTTCTGAATAGATACCAGAGTAGCTCTAGATAATACAGAGCCTGCTTTATCATCCTGCACTGCGTTATTGATGGTAGCGGCCGTGTTTCCACCACCAAAACCACAGGACGGAAGGCGTTCACTGAACACAGCTCGCCGTTCCGCAGCCCCCAGCAGCAGGGAGGCCCGGCTGGCCGCGACTCCGTGCCTCCCTCCACCACGACCCCACGGCGGGGGCCGGTCCCCGGCCCCTCAAGCAGCTCTGTCCCCCCCACCCCGTCCCCGACCGCAGGGACGCGCTTTGAGGATTCCCTACGGGCGGGGAGGGGAGGCGCGGCCCCGGGGCCCACCTGATGTGCACGGAGCTGGCCAGGTGCGGGCAGGACTCCTCGATGGCCTTGCGCAGTCGCGACAGCGGCATGTCAGGGCCCTGGGGAGGAGAGCGACATGTCGCGACAGGCCACAACGCGAGCGGCCCCTTGGGGTCGCCGCCCTCCCCGCCCCCTCAGGCCCAGGCCCGGGCCCGTCCCGGTCCCCGACCTGCAGCAGCGGCAGCAGCAGCCGGTTGAGCCGCCGCCGCTCCAGCAGGCCGAGCTGCGCGCCGGCGCGACCCAGCTCGCTCAGGAGGACCAGCAGCGCCATCTTGTAGGGGGTGACCCAGTCCTTGATGCCGAAGACGTTGGCATGCACCACGCCGTTCGTCATCATGGGGTTGAAGTACAGGCTCTCGTGTACGCTCGCCATGGCGGCAGCCGGCCGCCACCGGCCGCCCGGGAAACCGGCCCCGCCCGCCAGCCAATCGCCGCCGCCGCCGCCGCCATCATGTGGGCCGCGCCGCGACCAATCAGAGGCGGAGGTGTGCGCCGCCCCCGCGGGGCCGACTGGCGACCCGAGCCCAGGGAAGACGTTCCGGGGAGAAAAGGGTCCGGGCGGCACCAGCCGGAGGGGAGCGGGCGAAGGGCGGCCCAGGGCGGCCGGGCTACCGCATCCCGCCGGGTCTCCAGCCAGGCTGTGAACTGTGGCGAGCTATGGCCAGCGTCTGTGTGGGTTGGCCACAGCCTGTTATGGCCCACAGCCCAGCGGCTGGTCACGTCTTCTCCATTGACGCCAGCCTCCATATTGCTCCTGCCACAGCCTGTGGGGCCTGTGGGGCTGGCGGCACCAGCACCCCAACCATGATCCTGTGAGGTCTTGGGGACCCTCGCAGCCCTCCATGGACGTGCTGCAGTCCCTCTGAGGAAGGTGTGACCGCCACCGGCATTGTTGGTGCCACGTGTCCCGGTGAGGAGAGGCACGCTGAGGAGCCTGAGGCGCAGCAGCTCAGCGAGGACACAGCGCTTTCCACAGCCGGTCACGGGTGCACCGGGCTGTATGAGGAGACCGGGCCGCGCGCTGGTGCGAGTGTTTCCCTGGTGCAGCCAGAGAACACCACGGAGTGAATTCGCTCCCGTTGGATTGGATTTCTTGCAAATTAGTTGTGATGCCTTAAAGATATTTCCAGACATAAGTTTTTATTTTCTTGATAATTTGTTAAAGTACTTCATTAAGGCATCACGTTTCCAAAGAAAATACTCCAATTATTATAATAGTACTAATTTTTGTAAGTGAGAGCAAAACAAAACTCAATATTATTATACATCTGTGTGTCCCTGGGGATTTCAGCTGAGTTGCTCCTGATTCATGGCTGGGGGTGTTGAGCGGAGAAGGAGGCAAATCAAGCGTGGAGTAATTTTCTAGAATACGTTTAAGAAACTTAATGTTGTAGTTAGTTGTTGCTGGCATAATTAATGATAGCTTCGTAGACCTCAATGAACCATATATTCCTTGAACTATCTCTGAATATAAAACCCAGGAAATAACTACAGCTATTACGTTATAAAGGTCAATTTACTGACATTTCCTGAAGATAAAGTATGACGGCTTGGGCGGAAACATTGAAACGGTGAAGTGGCTTGGTGGGGAGGCGCAGGAGATGAGATAAAGGCCAGGCTGCAGCCAGCATGTGCAGAACTTGGAGGAAAAAGGAAATGACAGACATCTGGTTCTGACATTTCTGTGTAACGCTCCGAAGCCAATGTGTGATCGCTGCAGACAATGCTTCAGCCGGTGATGTAGAGAACATTTAGAACACGCTTTTTAAGCATATTTAAATAAACTCGCACGCCTGAAAACCAGCCCTCCAAATGATCAGCAAGAGATGGTTTTGGTCATATTAAATTCAAGGTTGGGTAATGCAATTGAAAAAGTCATCTTTTATCTTACCTAAAATAGGCTGATGCCCCTGAGTAACCTGCCTGAGTTTACGAAGCATGAAATGGCCACCGGCTGGGTTTGGGGATCCTTGCGTTTTCATGCAGCGCTGAATCTGTCGAACCAAGTCTCTGTAATCTGAAAACCTTCTCAAAGGTAATTCCAAAGTGCCGTGTGTCTCTGGTATGAAAAGTGAATACTGTAATGATTCTTCCCCTAGGTTTTAATACCCAATCTGAAATTCCCAAATAAAGCCCAGAGATGAACTTTTTTTTTAACTTTACTGTAAAACTTTTCAAATTGTTACATTAAAAACAAATGAATATTCCTGATAAGAATCACTTCTCTACCTCGCTATCTCGTGACGTGTAAAACCTTGGGGGATTACCGAGCCGCAGCGAGTCATCATCACTTGTTATTTCACGGCAGAAGTAAATGCGACATCTAGCATTAACAGATTTAAATCTTTTAATGCTTCTTTGGCACAATCCTGAAGGCTCAGTGAGGGCAAGTCTTTTATTAATAGAACCTCTGCAAATGCTACTTTTCAGCCACAGTGTAGCAGGAGGAGATAAAATTCCTGGTTTAAAAACAATCTACGTGGTTACAATTTAGACAGGCTAATGCATTGAAAGTGATCTCAAGTCACATGTTACGAATATGATTCATCAAGTTCTGCCCAAATTAAGGCAGGAGTGGCAACTGCAGCTGCCAGCACAGTCACCAGATCTCAGCTCTGTCAGGCCCACGTTACTCCCTAAAACATCTGTGTTTGGGAGGATTTCTTGTTGGCAAGTCCTTAACACAGCTAAAGGAAAAATTTTAGGTTTTGCTCGGTTTGGCTCATCTGTGGGACAGAGCTTTTACCCCGCTTACAGCAACTGCATGAGGAGCTCTCATGTTTTAGTGTATGATTATTAACAAAAATATGTGTATAATTTGGTACTTCAACGGTGACTCTCTGAATCAACAGAGTTTAGGTGACATAGAAGTTTTTAAAAACCAAAGTCTACTGATATTTCTTAGGGTGTCTTAAAGCAATCTCTTGCATAAGAAATATGGGAAATGTGCCATTGCTTGTTCCAACATTGTATTCATAAGGCTTTTCTACTATCTTTTCAGTTGCTTTGACTGAAATTGCAAGCTATTTTTTAGGGGAAAAAACCACATTTTTTATTAAATCAAAACTTCATGGCACATCAAAAGCTTGTTGAGGAGCACAAGCATTTCCAAAAAGAGATGACATGATTTTGAATTAAGGCATGGTGTCAGTGCAAATCCAGAAGTTGGGCTGCACAAAGTATCTGCTCTTGATGCTCGAGCTGCCAAGACTGTGCCATTCTCGTGACAGTTACATACTCATTTTTTTGACTCAGTTCTTGTATCTGACTTGCTCCAAAAATAGATCCAGCCTGCAGAAATTAGTAAAGGTTGCATGCAACCTTTTGTACGGGTAAATTTTATTTGTGGTCAAAATTTATTTTCAGCCACCTTTGTCTGTTCCACTTTTTGGCAAAGGCCTCCTTTGTTCTTGGCCCTGTGTGCTCTTATGTAAAGCTTTCCCGAAGACTTGGTTGGGTTTGTATTGTTGGGGTTTCTTTAATGTAATCTTCTGGTTAAAAGCTTTCAGTTCTTACAACCTATGATTATTTGTTATATATATCCCACGCATAGCATAGAGAAAATAATAATAGCATCTAGAAGCTAGCTGGAACTGGATTTTTAAATAACAAACCTTATTTTCTATTATTTAAAGATTATCACCAATGGGCTTGGTAGAATAACCAGCACTTTGGCCTTTTGCCTGCAGGACAGAGGTTTTTAATGCTCTTTGTGACAAACCCCACCTTGTACGCAGAAGTGCCAAAAGACCTGAGTTTTGGTGGCTGTCAGATTCATCCCCAACTCTGTGCCAGACCCCATTGCTCCACACGTTCACGGGAAGCTCGCTAGGCAGGTGGCAGCCACCTTCATCACCTTGGAGGACAGGCAGCGCCTCGCACCCGCTTGAGTACACACGAAAAAACCAAAACCACACAAAACCATGAGGTAAAAGTTCTCTCTTATTTCAGTGACCTCACTATTTACGCACTTAAGAGCTGCCAGTGGCCAATTCTTCCCGTGTTTGAGGGGTATTTTTGTGCCCCCCCCCCGTGCCCGTTGGAACCTCTGCCCCTGCCATCACACAGGCGCTTCCTCTCCTCCCATTGGCTCCGCCCGCTCGCTGTCGGCGGTGGGACAACCAATGGCGTTGGGCGGAGCGGGAAGGCCCGCCCTCCGTGAGGCGGCCCGCCGGAGCGTCGCGCAGGGCGGGGGCCCGCTCGGAGGGCGGTCGGCGCCGGGGGTCGCCGGGGCGGACGGCGCCCGGTTGAGGCGACGGTGGACGGCGCTGAAACGCGAGTGGCGGCGGTGAAGCGGCCATGAAGGTGAAGGGGGTGGTTCCTCCGGCTGGGAGAGCGTCTTTCCCCTCGTCTGCGGGGAGGGAGGAGGGGGGCGAACCGGCGCGTGACGGGGCCGGGACCCCGGTGGGACGGGCCGTGCTGCCCCTCCCTCCTCGCCTCAGGCCGCCTGGCCCGGCCGCGGCCTCTGTTCCTCCCCGGGCCTGCCCCGTTACCGAGGGACGGGGGATCGCCTTGCCGAGGAGCCCCGTCGCCCTCCACTGACTCAGCAGCCGGGCAGGGCTTGGTGCCGCCGCCTGAGGCGAGCCCCCGCCCCCGTCTCCACACACCGGCGGCGGTCGGTCCCCACCGGCGGCGGCGGCTGAAGGGGCTGGCAGGGCTCCGAACCGGCCGGAGCCGGGCTCGGGGCGGTGCGTGGGGGTTGGGCCTGTGAGGGGGGCGGCGGTCGGGAGCCAGCCCCCGACGGGCCGGTGTGCGGGGGGCGCGGCAGGGGCTGGCGGGGAGGGCCCGCTCCGGCCGGCCGCGGGGTTCGCTCCCCAAAGGCGCTTTTTCGTGTCCGAGGTTGCCGTTGTGCTTTCAGGTCAGGGCTGAGGATTGTGGTGATCGGGGATCTCTGAGTTCGGCGGGTTGCGAGGGGTGCTTGATCTCTGAGAAAGCTTTGCTTGATCTCAGGGTGGGTGTAAAGGCGAAATTTCGGCTAAAAAAAGAGAAATAAAATCCCTTCTGCTGCTCTCCTTTTGGTCTCCCGGCTTTGATAGCACATCCTGCTTGCACAGATGTGGAAGCAGCAGCATACAGCCTCCCAGCTTCTTGGGGTGGGTGTCTTTCTGAGGTAAAATTCTCATCAGGTTACTAAACACCCTTAAAGCCAAAAAACAGGAGCAGAGAAGTTCAAATGCAGTATTCTGCCCCTATAGTATGCACATAATGTATGGAGAGGGAGGATAGCTGATGGCAGCTTGTGAGAAGAGAATATGGAAGTGGTGACTGATGTAGTTGGAAAGGCTTTTGGTGCTGAAATTGGCAAAATTTTAACTAAAGCTCAAAGGAGGCAGTTTTTGTTTAAGTGTCTCTCATTTGTGTCGTGTTGGTGCTTTTCAGCAGGGTCTAATTTCTTTTACAGAGTAATATGAAGAGTCTAGACACTGTAATTCAATTATGGGTTAATGACACTAGTGCATAGAAAGAATCCACAGGTGACCTAGGTTAAGGAGAAAATTAATGATGCCCACATTGCCTTACCTTTCACCTTAAAATGACTGAATGCTTGGCAGTAAGTGTAAAGAGATTTTCTGTTTGATACTAACAATACTTATGTATCCAAAATGGGTAACAAAAATTTCCTAAGTATATATTTGTTTAGTGTTGACAGTGGTGTCTGAGCAGTTGTTATCAGCTCTTGAATAAAATAAGTCTAAGAAGCAGGTGTTAAACTGTCGGGGAAGGGTTGTGGTAGCAACTATGTTATGTCCTTCTAGTTGTGTATCCTCCTGCTGCTGTGACCCCCCTGAAAAGACCACAGTCATATAATGAAGCAAGTTGAATTCTGACAGACCCTTTTGGTTCATTGTTTTATTTTTCTGCTATTTGTATGCAGCTATTTTAAAATCTTTTAAATATAAAGCTAGCTTATCAGTTTTTTGCAAATACGTGAATAATTAGTGTTTCTGCAACTGACAACTTTCCCTCAAGACAAGGAAAAAATATTTTTCAAAAGTCCCAATTTTTAAAACTTGAAGCTTTCTTGAATTAAGTCATTGGTTTTCAGAATGTATTTCTGAAAAGTTAATTACTCTTGCCTAATAAACTAGGGTAACTATGCATAACTCGTTTTGTATAGGAAAAAATAATATTGATCTGTTTCCACTCTGTATTATTGAAAAGTAGAAAACAAGTCTTAGTTTGATAATAGTTTAATGATTGTCAGGGAAGTCTGATTACACCTCAGACAGGCTCCAAGCACAGAGTGTATCTGTGCACGCAGCCACTTGCTGGGGCCGTCTGTGTCTTGGCTGGAGGTCAGGGAAGGGCCACTGGAATTCATCCTCCTTGAACTCAGTTCGCAGGAAGTTTAGGAAGATTTTCCCCTATACATGGGGTGCCCACAGCATGGAGGTTTCTTGTTATGCCTGGGATGAATTTTGCTCTTGAAATACCTATGGAATTAGACTAGTGAATTCAATTTGTTGCATGCATATTTGATGTTATAACTGCATACAGTGTTATGTGTTGTACAGCTTAGAAGGAAAATGAATGACTGTGTTCCGTATTTCGCTGTATTACAACACTTTTAATGTCAGCATACAACAGTAAAAGTGAAGTACCAGGTTTGTGTGGGTTGGAGAGATGCTTTTGATGTTCCGTACTGAAGGCACTTGCATGAAGGTGGTGTTGCAGAACGTGTTTAGTCCGATGGCATTGTTTCTCACAGCTTCTCTCTACGCCAGTGAGGGCTCTTTTACCTTTTCTGCTCAGTGGTTTGAAAGGAAGCGTTCTGGCATATTCCCAATTATTGTGTTAAGTTCCCACATGTGTAACAGAACTGCGTTTGGTTCAGGGGAAATGTGCAATTTAATATATAAATTAGTCTATTTACTACAGGAATTAAAGCACCATCATTACTGAGCTGAAGTGCATGTTCTGGTTGGTTTAGGTTTTACGGCAAGAACTACAGGTTGTAAAAGTCTTCATGCTTTGCAAAAAAATGTGCAGCCCTGGAATGAAAAGCAGAACAGCTCTAACCAGCATAGTTAAGACAAAAAGTATGAAAAAAAAAAAAAAAAGTTTAAAGGAAGTTGTACCACTCAGCTTCCTTTCGGAAAAAAACTGATGCGATTCTCTTTGTTTGGGTTTTTTTTAGTAGGTTTAAGTGAGCCGCATGACAGTGATTAAACATTTGACCTGAACAACTTAGAGTCCAAATTCCAACTTTAAGTAGAATATGCACTTTTGATAGAGAACCTAGTGCTAAAGGCTTTCAAGGATAAAAAGTAGCAATTTATTCATGTATTTAGAATCTTTTGTAGTGTTTTAAGATTAAACTGTATGACTCAAAACTGAAATCCAGTCAGTATAGAATAAGTTCATTTAGAGGCTTTTTTAAAATTTTTGTTAGACATTTTGTAAGACAAAAAAACAGCAGGTTCAGGGAGGTCTTGAAAAACATTTCCCTTTCAGAGACACTAGACCGTAACTAGTTTCTGATGAAGATTGGCTTGTTACTTTCAAGTTTGAAAACCCAGAAACATTTTTTTAGAGGTAGTTTTATTGTGAGTCATATAAGAACTGGATTAGTTCTGGAGAAGATCCTTCTGGGGACAGCTTTACACTAATTATGATAAATTGTTGTATTGCTGCCTGTTATAATTTCAGGTTTTGCCCCTCACCTACGACTGGCTGTTAGTCTCTTCCTTCTTTGCTCTGCTCTTGCATTACCTCCTCAAATTCCTTACCCTTTTTGTGAGGAACTCTGCAAGAAAAGGAGTTATGAAAGCCAGCGTGAGCCTCTCGGAAGCAAATCTTACCTACTTTGGTTTGCAGCTTGGAAGTGGAGATTATTGGGCTGTTACAGACGTTAGTGTACAGAATTCCTGGTGCTCTGGGAATTCACACCGCATGCTTTTGGGATGATGAGAGATGGAGTGAAGTAGCTCTTCAGTAGCAAGTTGCATCTGATGTGGGCTTTCAGATATTAATTTTCATATTTTGCTTTGTGAATGTTTTCAGGCGGGAGCTACTTCCATGTGGGCTTCCTGCTGTGGATTGCTGAATGAAGTCATGGGTACTGGAGCTGTCCGTGGCCAGCAGGCTGGCTTTGGGGGAGGTGCTGGCCCGTTCAGATTCACACCAAATACAGACTTCTCTGCCTATCCATCTCCAGCTGCGGCAGGCGCTAACATAGTTTGCAAAGCCTGTGGACTTTCCTTTTCAGTTTTTAGGAAAAAAGTGAGTATACTTCCTATTACATAATATTTTTACTCATGTGAACTAATCTGTAGGCATACTGGGAGATGAACGTGTATTTTTTCCTAGATAAGGAAACCCGAGGTAGATAGCCAGGGAGGGTGTAAGTGCCTTATTCTGAGGTCACAGGAAATTAATGTCAGACAGGATTAGAAGTTAAGAGGTCTGACATTCATTAATCAGTGACACATTGGATCTGGTCTGACCTAAAAATTAGTGGATTCTAATTTGTAAGGTACATGTTTTAGCTTCAGCATCTTGAACATTAAAACAAATCTCATTTTGAAGATGATACCAAACAGTTGTTGGGTACTGGAATGAAAAAAATGAATGATGGAAAAGCTAAAAACTTGCAATATACTATCAATACTCCCGTAATTCTCTTTGTTTCCTAACCGGGTTTAGTTCTGTTGAATGCTATTGCACTCCAACAGCCTGTCGCTTCATTTGGAGGCAGGTTGGTGGGTCAATGCAGAAAAATAAAATTGAGGTTGTTAATATTATTTCTGTATATCATGTCTGTCCAGCATCATTATTTTGTCCACTCAGTGACCTGATTCTCTGCAGCTCGTTTAGATAAACATGAAGCCTCTTTCTTCAGTTTGTATGTTCAGTTTCCCCCTTCCTATGTGTCCTGTTGTTTGCACGGCAAAAACTTTGTTGAATTAAGTGTTGTGTAGGAACACTATTTGAAGCTAATGTTAATTTACTAAAATCCTGAAAAACTTGAAGAGTTTGGATTTGTTCACAGTGGAGGAGATGACCTTTTAAAATCGCTGCTGCAAGTCTTGCCTGTTGTAGCTTTTGTAAATTGTAGCGAGTCTTTTGAATAAAGCTGTCTTCAGAAATGACATCTGGGTGTTTGGGAGTATTTACCTACCACGTGATCAATCACATTTAAGGCCTACTTGGAATTCTTTGAATCAATTGAGGAAGAAGTATGTTCTTTAAAGTTTGGGGATTATACTGGTTTTTACACTTGCAAAAAGAGCAGTGACACTTAGCATATTCAAAAGTATTCTAACATACCATAAAATTGCCCAGCTTTCATTTTTGTTTATTGTCTAAACTACAACTTGAGTACTTTATTCATTTGTTTGTTCATAATGTTTTTTCATTGAAACCTCAAGTCAGCTGACAGTAGTGCTACAAAAGCAATGGACTCTCTTGGAATACCTGCAAAACTATTTGACAGGGCAGTTTTCTAGACTTAAATCCTAAAAATGGTGTATGTCAAAACTGATGATGGAAAGACTGATTGTAAATTATGTAGCCTGGAGAAGGAAAGAACAGGGTATAACTTGTTTTCGGTGACATACAGCTGAACTGTTATTTTCTCTTTCTCCTTAGCACGTGTGTTGTGACTGCAAGAAGGATTTTTGCTCCGTTTGTTCAGTCTTACAAGAGAATCTCAGAAGATGTTCCACTTGTCACTTGCTGCAAGAAACAGCCTTCCAGCGACCTCAGTTAATGAGATTGAAAGTAAAGGATCTGCGTCAGTATCTGATTCTCAGAAACATACCAACGGATACTTGCAGAGAGAAAGAAGACTTGGTGGATCTTGTGCTGTGCCATCATGGATTAGGTTCGGAGGAGGATATGGACGCTAGTAGCTTGCATTCATCACGGTCACAGACTTCGGGCTTTTTTACTCATCCATTTTCTATGTCTGTATCAGTGTCGTCTCAAGGAGAACTTGCAAACAGAAGGGGAAGCACAGGAAATGGAACACCTTTAAGGGTACAATAATTAACATGTGTTTTACGGTATAGCATAGTTTTTTCTTTTTTGTTTTTTTTATAGGTATGCATTGCTTTAAAATAAAATGCCAACTGGTGCAGTTCAGGGTGGCAGGAAAAATGCCTTTTGTATCTCTCACCTGAAAACAGAAGATTACTAGATAAGATTACTAGTTTAGATGATAGAGGTGACTTAAATCAGTAACGATTAGTAGCAATTCAAACTTCAAAATGTCATTGTCCTCCCTGATCAGTTTGGTACAAAGGAAAATGTTTTAGAAGGGATAAGTTTTTTAAAAATCCTGATTAGTTTCATTTTGTACACAGGGACAAACTGAAACATCTTCTATAAATAATGAAGAAGAAGAAAGTGCAGAAGAGCAGGTGAGAGATGAACTATCCAAAGAATGAATTTTTGGCATGTGGCACTATAAAGTGTTTAGAGCGCTGTCAACGTTTACTATCACACTGTAGTTCTTTCAGAATTAGCTGTGTCTAGCAAGGCATATCGGCAAGTACTTAATTTAAAAAGAATAAAACTTTAGCCAAGCTGCTGCAGCTTAATGGAGCACCAGATGTGGTGCTCCAAACTTGCCAGGACAGTTAAAAACATACCATTGATGTGTTTCAGACCCCTGGATTGTCCGGAAAGCGAGCGAGGGCATCTTTGTCCGATATTTCAAGTCTGGAAGACATTGAAGGGTTGAGTGTTCGGCAGCTGAAGGAAATACTCGCGTGTAATTTTGTCAACTACTCAGGATGCTGTGAAAAATGGGAACTTGTGGAAAAAGTGAGCAGACTATACAGAGAGAGTGAAGAAAACCACAAGACACGTAGGTTTATATTTAATTCTCACTTTCTTAAGACTACCTATTTTCTTGTTTCCAGTAGCTGGTTCTGCCAAGAGAAGGACTTGGTATCTAAGTTGGCCTGCTCAGCTGGAACAACTGGAAAGTGTGCTTTAACAATTCAAGCTATATCTAGAGTAGTTGAACATGGTTCTAGTGAGTAAATGAAGCTTTCCAGGATTGTGCTGGTTTTTTGTGACTTTTTTCCAAAGCTCGGAGAGCTCAGCTTTCACAGTCAAGGTAAAATTGCACAACTGAGAACCAGTCCCTCAGAGAACGTGAAACTTGGCACCTCCATGTCCTTTATTAGGTTTCACCAGGCATTAGGGAGGGAGCTTCTCAGCTGTCAACGGACCAAAGCAATTCAGGTCTTTTACTGCAGTACAGAATTAAAAGCTACAGTGGCAGAGGTCCAAGTTCAAGTGGTTTGGTCTCGGTCCATGTTTTCCTGATAAGGTGGTTCTGTGGCTGCAGCTCAGTGACTAGTGTTCTTCTGCCCCCTGTTAGACTCAGTAATTGGAGTCTTTCACTTGTGTGATTGTAGTATGTCCACAGACCCATGCACAAAGTGTAAGCTGAGGAGCAACTTTTTGCTGTCAGTACCAGCTTGAAAAACGCCTGCCTGGCTCGTCATTCCTGCATCTAGCAGTCAGGCTGTAAAGAACAGGGGACTGTGGTGACTGGAAAACTTAATAGCCCTGGGCCACTGCACAGCCACATTGTGCCAGTACATACACTGCAGGGACTGTGATAATCAGGTGTGAAATCATCAGCTAATGGGGGTGAAGGTGGCTTGTGAAGGTGCGGAACTGTTAGCAAATGTCAAAACGTGGCCTAAGTGAAACCCTCAGTTTGGTCATAAACCAGAATTGAAAACCTGTGTGAAATCAAGCTTTAAACTCATGATTTTTTTATTTTTTTTTTTCTTCAATACGGTCTGACAGAACAGTTGATTATTGATAGGGGATGTTGTCTATTTGCAATGAAACTCGACAGGTTTTGTTCAGTTCTGCTACCTTTACGGCCTACTTAAGGCTTCTGCTTCTCAGTCTGCTTTATTATTATTGTGTTTAATCTTCCGAGGAGAGTGTTCTGCCAAACGAAGTAAGTTCAGAGATGGAAAACCAACATGCTCTGAATTTTAATCCAGCACGTTATTTCACAGTCATTATGTTCTGAATTGAAAATGGTTTCTGAGTTTAAAGAACGAAGCCACATATTGGATGTTCATTTAGGGATTTTCTGGTTCTTGTTTCTTGGGAGTTTTTTTTGAAGGAATACAGATTAATTCTTAGCTGTGGGTTAGAAAAACTATTGTGAACATGGAGCAGCACTCCTTCATGCTAAATTAGCTCTCTGTGTATTTTAGGGGTTGCCTGGGCTAGAACTTAATTGGTTTTCCAGGGCCTGAATGCCTGACTTCCCTCTCCGTTATGTTTCAGAGGGTGAGAAGATGCAGCTCAACGACAATGACGATAACCTGTGTCGGATCTGCATGGACGCGGTGATCGACTGCGTCCTGCTGGAGTGCGGCCACATGGTCACTTGCACCAAGTGCGGCAAAAGGATGAGTGAGTGCCCCATCTGCCGACAGTACGTTGTACGGGCTGTGCACGTGTTCAAATCTTAAACCAAGACCAAAAACGGGTTTCACAGTCACCCCTCTAGGATTGCTGTGGGCAGGAGTCCCCAACCTCGGGGCCTATGTCAGCTTTTTAGTTCCCAATAAACACAGCGTTTTGAACATCAGGATCTAGAAGTTTGTGAAACATTTTTCTACGGCATCTTGAATCCCATGGTTGGGCAGTACAACACGATGCCTGTGTGTACAGTAATAGTGCTGCCTGACTTACCTTATAAACTCACAAACTGTTCGAGTCAAACTGTTTACAGCAGTTCTTGCTCTCTTCTGAAGAATATCACCTCTAATTAGCGCATTCAGTACTCAGCAAGTGGTCAGAAAACACCTCTGCTTGACCATATTAGTGTTACGTCGTCTAGTGCATTAGAAGCAACGAATATATCAGTTGAATATTCAGCTTTTATGTAATTATAGAATGTAACTGTTCTGACACTGTCCCTGCAACAGTGTTAACAGTGTAAAATATGACTGTAGGAAGCACTGCCATTAACTGTACCTGCACAGAAGCCCTTAATCTGTTTTATGCTGATTGCTTCATTCAGTGTGTCTGTCATTACACATGTACCATCTTGGCCATTCTTTGTCAATGTACAAAAAGCGCTGTCACTTTGCAGGGCTCAGTTGTTTCACAGGGCTCTGCCATGTGGTCTCCAAATACCGATTACTAAATGTTTTTTTTAGTTTAGGAATAAAGTATTTTTTTAAAAAAGGGGTATAGGAAACCATATTATTGTGGTCCTTAATCCACTCATGCCTGTTGTAACTATTACTCTTATGTGTGATGATTGTACGCCATGTGCCGACAACCTGATGTTACTGTGAATATTAATCAGGGTCATGAAACTACTTGCTGCTAACATGTGGAATGTATGCTGTTACTGACCTGAAACAGGGAGGGTTTTCATTAAGGATAAGTGGAAGGAAACATGGTATTTGTTTAAAACCTCATGTTCACAGCTGTTTTAACCAAGGCCGAGTCACTACTATCCATGCTTCCCATTGGCTACCAAGTGACCTGTGTTGCTGTCAGCCCTTGGCCCAGTTTCTAGCTGGGCTCCGTGCCAGCAGCAGGGGTAAGGGTCCTCTTGGGGCAAGGATTTTAACAGTCCTCACAGGATATCTGTGACCACCAACCTGGGGAAGATAGTGGCAAGAACAGCTCTTGTTCTGGGGACAGGGTGCCTGTGGCCAGGCGCAGCCTTGACAACGTCTGATTAAGTTCACTGTAAATTAAGTGAGGTGAGGAAGGACGTGGTCTGTCCGGGATGGTTAGCCTTTCAGCAGGGCTGAGCAATGGCACTGCATTTTCCCCTTTTAATTTCCCACATGCTAGCAAAGTAACAGGGACAGGCTTTGCCTCTGCTGCAGTACCTGAGAACTCTTACCTCTGCTACACTGTCGCACCTGCTCTTGTCTTTTACATGAAAAATTAAGCTGGCTTGAAAATGAGAAAGTAGCTCCTCCTCAAAATAAAATACACAGCTTAGAGACATTGCTGGTTATTTTTCAGAAGGGAGCAAACCTCTCAACAGCTTTATTTTTTAGAAGTAACTTTTTAATGGTACTTAATTCCTGGAGTGTCTGTTCAGTGGGTAAGCTAATGAAGAAAAACATACCCTATATGTTATTTCTGTGCTGATCATTAGCCACACAAGCTTAATAAAGATTTGTGATGGGCTTTCTCAGCCTCCGTCTCTTTTCTTAACCAGCTGTGGGAGTGCTGCTGGTTACTCAGCTCAGGCTTTAACGCTCTTCTTGAGATGTCAGTGTTCCTCTAGACTAATCTGGGCGGATTCCAGCTTGAAGGAGGCACATATGTGTATTTTATTCCCTCCTCAGTAAAAACGTACTGGAATATGCTAACTTAAAAGGAACAGCTCAAGTGCCCTGAAAGTTCTACTAGTAGGATGACAGGAAGAGGGGCTTCTGCTGTGACTCCTGCCTTGCACCAAGGCTAGAAACCATCACCTGCTCCGCACTGGGAACCCAGCCGTAAGCCCAGGGGCCCGCTCCAGTCACTCCACACACAGCTTCCCCCCAAACCCAGCCCCCGTTGGAACAGAAACCCGCAGAGCCAGCACCTGTTTTTGTACAATTGTTTATACAAATTCAACAAAGGTAAAACTGCATCAGGAAGGTCTACGAAAACAACACCGTACAACAATGGCACTTATGAATGCAGAATTTTACAATCAGGAAATAACCATGTTATAAACCTTAAATGAGAACTCAACTCACACTTCAAAGAAAGAGAGACTACGTTTGACCATTTATTCTACGGCTGGACTCACTGTATAAATTAATTTTATATTGAGTACAAGAGCTCATGCTACAGAGTGAAACCCTCCTATGTGCAAAAGCTGAAATTGGAATTTTTTAAAATTTTGAGAAAAAGGTGATTTCTATACAGATAAAACTTGGCAAAGTGTTTTACTTCAACTATAATTTACACCTTATTTCCACAACATGCTTATGTCACTTCTGAAGTATACAAAGCAGGATATAAACTTCCATTAAAACATGCTTTAAGTTGAAAGTATTAACCTACTTTTCCTGACCTGGGCACGTTTGTAGATAGATACTGTCTACGAAGTATAGGTTAAGTTCTCGCCTACCATAAGTAAAGATAAAAATTGGCAATCAAAACCAAAACACTGGTAATGCATTCAAACATTGCATAAATAATTTTTAAACAATTTTTGTACAAAAATAGTTCTGCATAATGTAAGATGTAACAAAACAAAACGTGTTAAGAAGGCAGAAATGCAGTGCGTGGTCCAATTTAATGACACCAACTTTTTTTTTTTTGTTGTTTTAAGAAATGAAAAGCAGAAATCAAATTTACACTACCAAGCACATGCTGTGGTACTTTAAATAACAGTATTTCTTGGAGATCAGTCGTCTTCCGGGTGTGAACAATTATCATCAATAACAGTCGCCTTATGAATTTGCATAAGAGCCAGTGCAGGACATCCCAGGTAGACTGAATTAGTGGCACAAGTTGAAATTCTTAACATGGGTAGTTTCATGTTGTTCTTTCCTCGACAAGAGTTGTAAAATCCAACCGCGGTATTTTCCAATATTCCAAGTTCCCAATTGAAAATAAAATCCCTACGTGTTCTTAGTCCCTTCCCCCCCCCAGCCCCAGTATTTACATGTGTCCTTTAACTAACTCAGTTTTTGCAGAAGTTTTTCTTCCACTTGCCCAAACTGAACACTTACGGACATTTCCGCTATGAACTGCTCGCAGCCTTCTTTTGTCACTTGCTTGCAGTACCTCAGGTCGATCTGGCAGATGTTTCCACAGCGTTTGAAGTAAGACAGGCACTGGTCAGTAACCTTATTGCAGTCTGATGGGGGTGGGGTGGGGTGGTGGTGTAACAACAACAACAGAAAACAAAACAGAAAGAGAAATTTAACAGCCCGTCTCGGTTTGTTCTCCAGCACAAGGACAGTTTAGCCCAACTGCAGTAGGTTCTTCTTGCTTTCCCCCCGTGCCGACAGCAAAATCACCCATCCAGCCCCATGGCCGTTCTCTGATCCCCGTGACTCTGTTGTGTAACTGATGAGATAAAGCAGAGCACGCCAGATGCGCAGAGCGGGGGCCTTGGAAAATGCCCTGTGGCGGATGAGCGAGGTACAACACATGGCCGCTAAGCGGGCGGTGGCAGTCCTGTCGGCTGGTGGCAGGCCCGGGGGAAGGCTGGGCAGCTGCGGGGTTGGTTACACCAGCAGCACGTCCAGCGGCATAAATGGAGCCCGGGGGGGTGGGAGCAGTTACAGCAGGGGCAAGGAAGAGCTGGGTAAAACCACTTGCACTGATGAGTGTTTCTCACGAGTCTAATACCGATGGGCAACTCCCGTCCTCCCCCCTCCCCTGTGCTTGTTTGCTTACCTGATAAATTAATTTCAGTTAATGAATCCCGTGTGGTGGTTCCAACCGCGGTCAGCAGGTTAATAGACTGATCTGTCACATGATTACAGTAACTAAGATTGAGTTTGGAGAGCAGAGGCATGTGCCTTATGATCAGCCGCAAAGAAGCATCTGTAATATCCAGGCCAGCCAAACGCAGCTCAACGATGTTCCGTAGTTTACTGCGGTTGTCGATCTGACCTGGAAAGCGGAGGCAGCAGGTCACTCCCAAAAGTCTCACCCCAAATTGCAAACATCTGCAGATCTATATGAAATGCACTGTGACACACAACACTGCTGCCCTACGTCAACTTCAGACGCTTTCGCCTGTCTGGAGCTTTGGAGGGGACATCAGCAGGAACACTTGTCTATTTTTGGAACAGGCACGTGGACAAAGCCACCTCCCAATTTCAAAACAAAAGGGATGAAAGTAACTGCAGGGGTCCAGCGGAATTACAAGTCGGGAATAAGCAGTAGGCTGTGCAGTGCATGCCAGAAAGCAGATCTGATTTGCTCAAAATTTCACCTGAGCTGATATCCGGGCGAATGTGGCATGACCCACAGAACTGCTCCTTCCCTGAACTGGAAGAAAGTGTTTCCATACTCTCTAAAGTACACCCGTTGCAGCCTGAAGAGAAGAAAGTCAGACAGAAAACCAGCACAGTGGCTCAGATGACTGTTCAGCAGCCAGAGAACATCACTCGTTACCCAGTGGCTTCCAGCAAGGAGGTGCTGCAAGTCACTACTTTGAACACCTCACGCGTCAGCAAAGCCCCGAACCCCGCGGGTGCTAGCTGCGGGGGTTTCTGCCCGTTTCCTCCAGGGGGGACTAGCAGCAGAACAAGCCACAGAACGGCTGGGACAGGTCTCCCACGTGCTCCTCCCGCCTGTTACCTGGCCGGTTATCTGTGGGTGGCGACAAGAGGTCTCTCATTTGTGCGTCTTTCAGGCCTTCTGCCCACTGCACATCCAGAGTTCGGAGTAAAGGACAACTGGAACTACAAAGTGCCGATACTGCTATCCACGAGCACCCTGATAACAGCAGGTCTCGAAGACCTGCAGATACAGAAGAAGTTGGAGCATGTGGCCTACCCAGAGACACATACGCGGTGATCCCTGCTACTCCGCACAGGTCAGGTGAAGCCCAGTACCACTCTGACGCACCACCCCAGGGCAAGCAGGGACCCCGTAAGCCTCCTCCTGCCCAGCTCTGCATCTCTTCCACCATCTGGAACTTCATTCCTGTGGGTGAGAGCAGAGCCCCCCTCACCCTTGCTGCTAATCACGTCAGCGCAGGCACTTTCCCCAGCAACGGTACTGGTTGACTAAAACCTGCCTCAAATTACCCAGCGTGTCAAGTAGTCACAATGTAACTAATTTTGGGCCCATTTTAACTTGCTGATGCTTCATTCCTACACATCTACTCCTCTCCTAGGATACCCAGATCCCTGAAGACGTTCCTCAGAGACTGCAGTTTAGATACAAACTGGTTTGCTTTTAAATTCAGTGAAGTGGTCAAAAAACATCACTCACCTGGCAGTCTGTTGATAAGCCAACTCAGCTGCTTTTTAGATATATTTGTCCAGCTAAGATCAAGGGTTACAGGCTGTCTCCTAATAATGCCACTAAGCATAAGTGGAGTGATGGATTTACAATGGTTTAAATCTATTTTGGTCCATAATCTTTTGTCACAGCACCTACCCAAAAAGAAAAAAGCCAAAAGCACTTAATTTGGCACTTGTCTTGATTTCTGCAAGACTTTAAAAGGTATCATTAAACAGTAGGGAAAACGACAGCATTTAACTGAAAATAGCAAAAATAAGGCTGAGCGATGCTAAGATAAGCACAACACTACACAGCATTACATAGGTTTGAAGTTTCGCCATCAAATATATCACACAATAAAGCACAGAATTATTTCCACAGAATTACGAGTGTCAACAACTTCAGATCCCATTTTAAGTCATCACAGTACTTACTAAAATCCATTTTTTAGCCTGAAGCTTTGCTTACCTTTTGAATATAAAGACTGGTTTTAAGTATTACTGTCCTCGTTTCCCCTGTGCTTTCCTTACTTAAAACCAACGAATTCTGCAAAACAGATCCCCCCCGTCCTGTTCTGTGTGTTTTGTGTTATTTCTATCTACGCGGCTTATGCGTTTTTGCACTCTCTTTATGGTTCTTGAAGGGCAACAAGCAAGAAGTCCTAATGAGTGTGCAAGATTCTGCATCTTCTCATTTTTCCATTAGAAAAAAATACTGCACTGAAGTGGAAAAGGCATTTACCAGCTTTCTGCGACACCAAGAAGCCCACGGAGGAGACACTCCACACACATCATCTTGCACTGAATTATCAGCCTCTCAAACTTCCTGTCATTTACCCCATTTGTGACTAGACCGTACTAGAAGAGAGTCTCAGAACTTGCCCATCTGTGTGCCTGTTACAGTTGAATGCGAGATGACAGCCAACAAGTGATTTCACTGCAAGTTCAGTGAAACACACAAATCCGTCCACTAATGCTTCCTGCTGCCACGCAGTCACCAACTGTGTCAATGTTCACGCTCTGGTACCCCGGGCAACCAACGGACACACTGTGAGTAAATGCAATTAACAAAGGATTCCTCCATCAGCTCTGCCAGTACAGAACACAGCGAACGGGGTCGCTCTCCACGTACCCTCTACAGGAAAACAATCAGCATGAACCTTCTGAGGAGAACACCAATGGTACTGGGAGATCTTCACTGTATCTCAGTAGATATTTAATAACCAAACTGAACAAACAACTGCATTAGCGGTCAGCAAGGCCTGGGGGCAGAACGACACCAAGACTTAGCATGACCGAGACTGGCTGTTCCAGGAGGCGAGAACATTGTGGTGTCTAACTACAGAACAGGCTGCTCTGGGGTGTTACAGCCCCGGCAGGCTGACGCCGATGCTGACACACACACAGAATTCCCATCAGAAATGCTGGGAACTGCTGTTTTTGAGAAAGGACCAGAAGACACGCTACTTCTCTAGACACTGCTGGCCACCCCTTCTCCTTGGACTCAACAGAGCGTCAGTGATGACCTGCACACCTCTTTCTAGTGCCTCCATCACCCGCCTCCCTTTTGAGTCCATCCCACTACACATTAAACCTGGCTCGGTTTCCCGCCCTCCTTACCATCTGTTCCAGGTCTTGCAAACTCTCATACAGATGCACAAGTCTCTATGACTGAGGTAGCTAAAGACAGCCATCCAGACTTCCCTCTGCATCACATGGGCTGCCCCATCATCCAGGGGGAGCGAGTCCGGAGGGGGGCTGATGGGAGGTGGCCGGATAACGTGCCGCTCCATCTGAATGCATTTGGGAGGAGAGAGCGAAGGCGGTGGCCGGGTTATTCCCCGAGGTGTGCTTCGCAGGCTGGGGATGAGCTGGTGCCTCAGCTCCCGGGGAGTCCCGTTTAACCCTTTGCTGAACCTATGGAGTCTCTCAGTGTTGTTCAAAGCACGCTTAGGTTCCTCATTCTCGCTCTCAGGTTCAGATTTGATGGGTTGGTGATTCTCATTGGCAAGGCTGTTCTCGGTTTTTTGGATCTCCTGGTTGAGCTCCTTGCTGAGCTCCTTGCTCAGTTCCTTATTGGGAAGCCTCCTTTTCCGCCTCATCTTGAACTTCTTCTTGTCCCTGGGCTCGGCGCCCTCCGTGCTGGGGCCTGCAGTGGGCGAGCTGGACCGTGACTGATCACTATCCTTGGACCTAGGAGGTGCTTCTGGCAGGTCATCCTCTGGCTCCTGCTTGAGGCGTCGCAGGGGTTTGATCATGGCAGTTCGGTCATCTGGAGCCTTCCACGATCGCCGCTGAAAAGGAAGAGACAAGGACTATTTGAGCAAGAACATACTCAGCAATACTTCACATGCTGATGCTCTGCACAGGCAGCCCTGCCCCGGGGGGGAGTCGGGCTCCCTGCCAGCACTGGGCCCCACCCATCTGAGCACAAGGGTACATTCACCGGCCAAAGGTATCAAGTTCAAGTGCCATCACATGGATGAGGAGCCCAGCTACTGGCTCTCCGGACTCCAAGACAGTGATAAATGCATTTATTCGCCATGAATAATCCTGCAGATTTAAGGGCCTTACTCATTACACCGTGGACAATTTATATACAGAAGATTAGCAGCATACTACAGACAGCTTTTTCCCCAGCAGGCCAGAAGAAACCAGGCTTGGGACACATTCACTGGGCACCCACTTTGAACACTGGTCGACGTGCGCTCATGCCCAGTGGCTAAAAGGTCAGTTTCTGAAACCTCTTGAATCGCAATTACCGACTCGCACTGTGGCTGTGCTGTTGTGGCCCTTATTGCTGGATACTCACAGCCTCGTTTAATTACTTTTTAGCAGCTCCTTTACATCCTGCACAACTCTGCTTCTCTTCACAAGCTTCCCCCACCTCCGGTGCATGCAGAACAGGGAATGTGACAGGTCTGACACACTGCGAGCCTGGCAAGACCTCACGCTGACACAACCTCCAACGCAACGCAGGCTGACAAGGGTTAGCTGGCACCTTCTTCCCTGCCCCGGTCACTGGTCATAACAGCAAACTGCACTTCACTTGCTCACATTAATCAAATCTCTCTTTGATGCACACCAGATAGAATCGTAAGAGATGTACAAACTAAGACCAGGGAAGACGTCAAGTCTAATCTGATCACTACAAGCAAGAAAGAAGCCACGAACTGTTAAAATGAAATAGCTCTAACAAGAAGAGATCTGGACTGGCAAGAAAAGGTGAACTGCTGCGAACACACTTGTTCTATCAGAATATCTACGCTTTCGCAATAAACTAATCGGATCAAGTCAGTGGACGTGCTCCAATGCTTCAGACTGTGGTGCACAGCTGAGAAAGCTGATCACCCCGTCTTTATATTAACATATTATAAAGGGAGAGGTCACAGTAAGTTAATGACAGGTTAGAATAAAAAAAAATTACAACATCAGACTACTGTCAGCTTGCAGCATCCTTCACACAGGGTACTGACGAGTGCTTAGTTTAAAGGTATCGGCCTTCTGTTATCATGACAGATTATGAGAGGTAATCAGGACTTGCGTGCCAGGTCGTCCCTGGCTCCCTAGGGTGCCAGCTCCAGGGACGTGCTGTGGTACAGCTGAGGGGCTGTGTGGCGGGGCAAGATTCAGCCACACAGCAAGAGCAAAACATCGATACAGAAACAGAATTTTACTCCTTGGTTCATCAAAACACAGCTTGCTGCTGTATTGTAATAAAGGACACCAGAACAGAAAATATAAAACCAGACACTGCAGCTAAACTACCCTGGAGTGTAAAGGTTTCCACGAGAGAGATATTCCGTAATTTCAAGATGTAAATGTGATAATAAAGACACCTGCAGTGACACAAGGACGTGACTGATAGAGAAACCATTCAGCTCACATGAGGAGGGGGGATTAAATGGGATTGAGAACACATCTATTAAAAAGGCAAAGTACCTTCTTCCTGAAGAGTTTGTCTTCTTTTCCAAGTTTTAGCTGTTGGAAGAAAGAAAAGTAAAAACCCCAAAACTTGACATTTGTTGTGCTGTCTGATGAAGGTTTGGCGATCCACAGTGCCTTCCTCACACAGCAGGGGGCTTTCATGGAGCAATTCAAGCCATCCATAAACACTGAGTCCAAAGGGATGGGAAGAGGAAACCATGGCAGGAAAGCAGATATGCATAAACTGGTATTGTGAATTTTGCTCTCTCATTCCACCAAAGCAACCCCAATCCCTACACTTACTGTACCGCAGCATTCCCCCTGTCAAGCCTCACAGGGCAGGTTGACTGCCACTCCCTGTGAACTACATGTGCAATACAAAACGAGCCACTGATTCTGATTTTAAAACGATCAGCCACTTTCTCATGAGAGACATTAAATCTAGGTTCTCATTTCTACCTCTGCAAACCAGCATTTCTGTATATCCCAAGCAACATATTCCACAATCCACAAGACAATTCAGAGTGTCCCTGCTCGGCCCAAGAGCTTTGGACTTAAATTCAGGGAAAAGCTGTCTACAACACTGTTGTGAGCCGGTCCTCCTCTCTGCAGGCTACAGAAGGTGTAATTTTTAAAGGTCCTCTGATGGGTTAAGATCATTGTACATCCTTGAACCAGCCACAAAACAAGCTGCCATGCGCCATCAAGTGGAGAAAGATGAAAAGGTTTCCATCAAAAATTGATTTTCACCTTGTTCCTACTCGAAGCATCTTGTTAGGACTTTTCAGTTAAAGTGGGTTTTCCAGTATTTTGAATAATACAACAGCCACAACCCAGTGTTTTCGGCCTCTGAACGTCAACCTGAGTGTTGCTGTTCAAACTACTGTCCTGTTAAGACTAGCAGTTTTCAGAAAGGAAGGTAAAACATCACAGTTTCTTTTGTAACAATCTGGGATTTCAAGATGAGCTATAAGCCAGAAGGCAAGAGACATGAGCCCCAACCAGCCTACGCGCATCTGTGTAAGTACATGAAAAGAGTGTTTTGTCATACCCGCTTTCTCATAGTGGGTTCCTGGGGTTTCTCAAATTTCCTTTTCCTCCACAGATGCACTTCGTCTGACTTTCTCCTCAGTATTGAGTCAACTTGAGTCTTTTTGGAATGTTCCTCCGATTTCCGCCTGGGAGTTTCTTCACAATCCCCTTTCCGTTTTGCAGCATCTGTTACTTCCTTATTGTCTCTGTTCATTTTCTGTTCCTTCAGCAATGAGCCTGGGAGATTTGATGCGTATTTGAATCCTGGTCCGCGCTTTTGCTTGTACGCCAAAGAGACACAAAACACAAACAAACTTTATATCTTATGCCTTTGTCAGCTCTTTATCTAAGTTGCCTCCAACAATCGTGGGTCGATCACTTTGTAACAGCCAAAATGATTAGCAAGGAGTTACAGTAAAGTAGTTTCAACCTTCATAAAGTTATTTTTGTAAGTACACACTTGCAGTGTCTGTCTTAGTTTGCAAAGAAATAACGTTTCACTAACTCCAACAGACACTTCAGGTTTTCCATAATTGCTTCTGGATTTTGTTTTTTAAAAAAGCATTTTCACCTTAGAAATTAACATGCAGCAGTGCACAGAACTGACTGAAATATTCCCCAGGTTTTGGGTGAAATGTTGGTACACGGAACAAGAATACAAAAATTATTAAAGAATAGAAAGCCATCAGCTTATTTCCTTCAACTCAACTGAATTAAGCACAAAATCAAAAGCTGGTATTGGGCAAAATTTTATCTACAAGCCAGAGGGAATGCTTGAGATTTTGTATCTCATTCCAATTAAACTCACTTTTCCAGTTTTCCCTGCATGGTTGCACTTTGGACACTCCCAGCAGTTCGGCAGCTCATCGTTAACCACACCATCCGATTCCTTCACCTGGTAAAAGAGAGGCACAACTCAATTCAAAATTGTGCTCCAAAAAGCTGCAGGAGTCTACAGGTAGATTATTTACAGGCATTTTGTACAGCTCATAATTTTCTCTGATCAGCTGCTGCCCTCCCAATGCCTGCAGAAAAGAAACCCAGATCACAGCAGGTGCTGGTGCTGAGCAAGCTCTCGGCCCTGCACAATAACCCTTCTGATGTTGTCAACAGGGGAGGAAAGCATGCTGGCCAAATTGGTATTTGACAAAGGGTTCAGGTCTGGGCTTTTTATGAAGGTCAATGACAATCCCAATTAACACAGGGCACATTCTGCTCTTGGGGAAAAAAAACCAACAAACAAACAAAAAAACCCACCCACAAAACACCCCCCAAAAACTCAAACGAAAACTCAGGACTGTAATTGCACCATCTCCAAATGTCCCTCCACACCACATATTTGAAAAGCTCAGTCCTGTCCCATCACCTCCCAGAGTGAGGCACAGTCTGATTTTTAATAGAAGGGGTCTTTCCCATACACACATCCTCACATACATTAATCCTGCTTGGCATTTTTAGAAGCAAAGCACCCTGCACGGTAATCAAGTGTTCCTTAAAATATTTTTCTTTGTGGATCAGAACTAGCAGCCCCACGACTCCAAGCCCTCAAGCCCATGTGCCAATAAAAATGACGGCTGCCAAGTTAGCTAGACAACAGGCACTTTTATTCAGAAGACTGGACACACGGAGGCGTTTTTAAGGTTTCTTAACACCCACCATTACCCAGCTAGTGTCAGGAAGAGAAATGCTTACTACTTCACTACCTCTGAGAGACTGTGACATTTTGCTTTTTGAAAGAGAAGATGCACACTCAGTGTTGTTACACTAGAATAAAAGCATAGTCCTGCCCTATGCAGTTGAAAAGCTGCTGGTTCCTGGATTTCCATATAGAAGCCTGCATTACTTTCCAAACAGGACATAGGTGTTTCTGAAAAGGCATTTCTGTGAATGAAACTGAGGATGAAAAGTAGAGCTAAGGTAAAAACACCACCCGCACAAACACATACGCTCGCTGATGGCACATCCACATTTAAGGCTTTAGTTATATATTCAGAAATAAGCCGGGCGGGGGGAAGGAAGATTAATTTATTACTGTTACAGACAACAAAGACATGCTACTATCAAGACAAATAGCTAGGCGTTGGCATCAGCAGCACAGCAGCAGGAGAATGCTGCTGAAACAGGCAGGGGCAAAGATCTGCAGATTTTTCACGTTTCTGAAACATTTCCTCCTCTTCTCCCAGCTCAGAGAAAACGTGCTAGCTGTGCAGGATCAGGCCCTGGTTTTAGGGGAACTGCTTCCTCAAGCCAGACAGCAGCCATTCTAGTTTCCCCATCTAGCAAGAGTGATGACACGTCAGTCTCTCTCAGCAAGTCTTCTGGAGTTAATAAATGAGTAAATCAAGTGGGCAGAATTTAAATACTGGTTTTATCACAACTGTGTGCCTTTGAACCTTCTTTCCCATGGTAGGTGTAAGATACTCCAGGAGTTGTTGTATACATCTCTGCCTCAAGGGAACAATTCCTGGCTCAAGCCCAAGTTGGGAACAAGTTATTTCCCGCACTGAATACAGAACAAATGCTACTGAAGGGAAAGCATCACAGCTCTGTCCCTTCTGTGAAGTTTAAGGAAACGAACAGATGTGAGGAACTGTAAGCAAACTAATTGGACACACACAAACCTGCCACCGAATCTGTCCCAAGCCTTTCAGGCTGGGTGGGAGCCAGGTCTAAGTGTTTGCTACAAACAGCAGGTGGGTGTCTGAGCCACAGCATGAGGCGTCTTCAGAAACGTACCTGCAGCACCAGGTCAGCAATTCAGAAAGTCTAAACATGAGACTATGCTACTGTGAAGTCTTCTTGTTAAGGAATATGGAGACCCTAGGATGCTGATCTGACATCACTGAGTGAGAGCCATGAATTCTGGCAGCACCAAGACTGAAACAATACAGCCAGCGAAACAAACCTGGGCTGAAGCCATGGGCAGCAGCACAGCTGTGCTGGAAAAGGTCTTTGTATTTTTGCTGTTCTGACAGGGCACCTAAATATTCACCTTTTTCATTATCACTATATCCACCTAAGATGAAAAAGAACAGGCTCCTCCTGGGGAAAACAACCCCCTTCTTAAGGAAACAGCATCAGATACTGCACTCACACATGCTAATCAGCATTACCAACTATTTGGCACATAGCAAGAAAAAGTCAATGTTGGTTCAACTCAAAGCTCTGTAACAATGAAAGGCAATATTCCTCTGAAAATCTCACTAGCTCCCTCTCGAAACAATGCTGCGCTTGTGAAACGGTCACCAAGATAGTTTTCATAAGAAACTTCAGCAAAACAAGCATTTGCATTGCTACTTTATTTTCAAGGAAAGCAAAACATCAGATACTCCACCATGATACTTCTCAGTACATGGAACATCCTGCCTGTCCTTAGTGCGGTTCCAACGCAAGCACCTAACGTGCTCTGGTACCCAGAGCTCCCCCAGCAAGAGGCACCCACAGAAGCCCCTCAAAGCTGCAAGTGTGTCAGAGCACAGATGCACCCAAGCTACCCATCATCTCCTCAAAGAGGTCATCCTCTGACAGTTTTTTCATGGAGAAAACCCACCACAAACATGTACAGTCAAATCAGGATGGACTTCAAACCAGGAACAGCCTGTGCTGGAGCACAAATCAGCCATGTGCCAAACCACTCCACAAGCTTTGGAGATGCGTCTTGGAGGGAATTCACTTCACATGGGAGTAAGCCAGGAAAGGACACTCCTCCCTTCACTGATCCAGTTTATTCCAGTCTTCCCCAAAAATACATTTGCCAGACAATTAATTGGAGATGATCGACAGTTCTCATGTACTACTGCCTATCTACCAAGTAGGACAGGAAGGGACCTTCTCTTGGTGGACAGCCAAAAAAGCTGCCCTGGGGCTGCATCTGCATTCAAAGGCGCTTCCCGAAAGTACTATTTATGGGCTCCATCCTCCGGCCTTAAGCCCACATCAAGGGCTCAAGCAACATCTAAACATGGCAATGGACTTTTGTCTTGCAGAAAATCATGGAACCTGGGAATAAAGAGCAAGGATGGAACCAAGGAAGAGGCTCCATTTTCCTTTTGCTGTTCCCTAGTGTGTAGTCTCATCTCACCTTCCAAGACTATTCTGAAATCCTACCAGTGCCCTTTTGTCTCAGTAAATAAACAGTACCACTTACCCCACCATTCCATCTCAACAGAAGCACTGAGAAATTAACATACAAGACACACAAGGCACACTGTAAATGTCTTAATTTTCAGAAACACCCAAAGCAACACTGTTCCTAGTTACCAAAACAGCACTCAGGACACCACACATGCATAAAAGAACAAACATCACTTGCTTGATTTCACAGATCTGACCCACATCCTGTGCAACTAGTCCCAAATGTGGTACGGGGAGAGGAAACCATACTTGAACTGCCACTAGACAACAATCATGTCCTCTGGACTCAGCCATGAAGTGTCACTGACACTGCAAAGTGAGAGATGAGAGAGTGCAGGGTGCTTTCAGGAAGGACTGGAATAGCAAAACAAGCCAAAATTGAGGTACCTCTGAAAATGAGCAGCTTTACCCTTGCTTTACCAGCCCCCAAAGCCTTGTTTTGAGCAGAGCCAAGCAAGCAAAGCTCCCTTTCAGAGCCCATCTGTGGCAGGAGCTGTGAGCACCAATTTCACAGAGCAAGGAGACACTTCTGGTTTGCCAGCTACCTGCTTTCTGCTCTAATAAATGACGCACACATGGTTTGGTGCAATACTACGTACAGCACAAAATAAAAGACCAGGAGAGAATCACCCCAGGCCTGCACAAGGAACATACCTCTCCTCCCAGAGATCCCAGAAGGGCCAAAAGCTGCTTTCTGGGGCATGGTGTGTCAGAATACATTTGCTTTGGCAAATCACTTTTACCATAAACAAATCAGTAACAGGAAATGGCTGATCAGCTGAAACAAACCAGCTCTGGCGAAAGGAGACTTCTAAATGCTCATACAAAAAGATATGCCCAAAATGACACTTTTGTTACCAGCAAAGAATACAGATGCTCACAGAACTCAAGTCAGCCAAGGGTGAACACTCCTGCAGCCTGAAACTCGCTCAGTTTGTTCTCTAGAGCTGCAGTCTCCCTACTGCAATGTTTGTTTATAACATCTTTAAAGCCAGCTGCTTGGGCACATCTGTGCCTGGACAAACATGAACAGCAAACTACTTGTTTGTACTTTCTGGGACACAGGAAGGAGCTATCGATACAGGGATTGTGGCTAACTCATCCAAAGGTACAGGCAGATTTCTCTGTCCTCTTGAGCTTTCCATCCCAACTGGAACTCCTCACTTCCTTAAACAAGAAGCAAAAAAGAAAGAAAGAAAAACAAAACAAAAACCCACAAGACATTTGCATGCACACACATTTTGGAGGCTGTCCAAAGCAAGAGTCTCTGCTTACATCAGAGGATCCTGGCCTGCCAGTCAGGACTGTGTGTGCCATGGCTGTCACCATGCTTCTCACACCAACTCTTTGCTCACTTAAGTTTCCAAAGACGAACATGTGAAAGCTTTCCATTTTCTGTGGACTACTTTTGTATTAAAGCGATAACTAATCAAGTTTTTGTTTCCAACATGTATCACATCCTTGTACTCACCTTAAGGCATCCTGGGTGTATTATTTCATTACAAATGGAGCATTCCATTAGCATGAGATTAAACTTGCTCTCTTCCTCTTCCACAGTGTCCTCTTTCCCAGCTTCTCCGCACACCAGACACACAGCAGTATGAGGCAACACCGGCTGTTTACACATATCAGAAAGTACTCTCGATCAGGACACAGAAGACATATGGAAACAGAAGAACTCAATGTGCATTTACAGTACATCCTCATTTCAAAGAGGAGATAAATAGGGATTAATTGTGCAAACTGCTGAAGACACTAGCCCAGCAGAGCAACAAAGGCAAGAAAAACTGGTAACAACTAGGGCTGGGTACCCAGACCAAGCATCACAGGACGTTTCATGCAATGAAAGTGCCCTCCCTGTAGCAACAAAAATTCATGGGGCATCCCAGGGACAGACAAAAATGCTTTTTTGGTGGGTCCCTCGAATCTGTGAGCTGACACAGACATTGGCATGCAAGTCATTTCACTAGTGTACAATGGGAGGAAAAGCAGCAACCTAGAACATCACTATTCACATCCATTAAGCTTCACAATCTGACTAGCGATTTGGCAGCTCCCCTATTTTACAAGCAGGGCAGACAGATGTTATGGGACCCAATCCAGGTCTCACAGCAAGCCCACAGCAGAACCAGTAACAGACCTTTTTCTGACTGACAGTCTATTATCTAGGGCCCTGCTCCCAACCTGAGCATTGCAAAAAGCACTGCACAGACACTTAAAAGGAGAATTCCTCTCCTGCAAGTGTCACAAGTGAGAAGCACACTGATTTTCTCTGTCTTTTGCTGAGGCAGAAAGGGAACTGCAGCATCTTACATATCTGTCACCCATGTCAAGTCACTGACTGCTAGTCTAATTAAAAAGCCACCTTTGTGCTAATGAGGAACAAACTTCTGGTTTGTGGTAATAAGGTATAAGCCCCATTACAAGAAAGAAAAGGAAGATCCTCATAAGAAGCTGGCTGTAATGTGAAATGCAATTGATCAAGCTGCAAATGCTTAACTATTAAGTAGCCAGAGGCAGAGACATGGCTCTTCACAGCAAGGATCTCTCGTAGACAGAGTGAATAAAATCTGAACCAAACCTATGCAGCAACACTGCATCCTTCAGCAAGTTTCAGATAGGGAAAAAGCTAGCTATAGTAAGTCATTACAGAGTACGGTGTGCTGCCCCAGACACCAACTTCTGATACATTAGCTACAGCAACACTTCCCTGCTTTCTCATACCAGTACTTACCCACGCTCCATTTTAAAAGCATTTTGCTAATGCTATTTAATTCCCACCCTTCCTCCAAGCACGAAATAGGAATCCCCAGGATCCCATTCCACCAGCAGGTAAACCAGAGTAAAGCCAAGTTGTCCAGAGCCATAAGAGCTCTGTCCACTTGTTTTGTCTTATCTCCCAAACGATAAGTATTTATATCCACACACAAGAACAAACATCCCAGGAGCAGTGCAATTTTTCTTGCTGGGAGGAAGGGTGTCTAGGGAATCTCCTCTGTGCCCCAACTAGCCCTATCCCACAGCCACGCTCTCACAACTCATCCTCCCAGCACAGAGTCCCCACAATCCCTTCAGACCTATTCAATGCAGCATAAAGTGTCCCAGGCACTCCTGTTTCCTTTCTTGATTGAACTAGTGATGCAGAGGAGTTTCCGGTTCTCCGAATGGCAGTACAGGCTCTCTAAAGACTTCTGAGTTTAATGAAAGTCTGCGTCTAGTTAATATTGTCAATGTTATTAACCAGAGGAAAGCACAATCCCAGAACTGTAGGGATCATTACTTCCACAGAGCCTCGCTTTGGTGTTTTGGGTTGGTTTTTTTGGCTGGAAGCTATTGGATAGGTACCATAATATATTACTACTGCAATTGTTAGAGAACATAATGAACAAGAGTGAAGACAACAGGATTGCTTATAGAAATGTAAAACACCATTAAAAGTTACAACAGTTCAACTCGTTAATTTTCTGTGCTTTTGCTGGTCTAGGAAAGTCTGTAACACTCCCCCTGCTATTTACACCAATGGGAACCTACAAAGGGGCAGAGATGTCTTCGGTGCATGCAAGGGTGGGACAAGGAATCAAAGTACCCTGGCTACCAAGCCCTGCACTCTAACCACAAGCTCCTGAAAATAAAACCGCAGATACTAAGAAGAAAAATACTTCTTTATTAGAAGAAACAGAATGAGATGATAACTACACTCAGCCAGAGAGAACCCAGTTCATCTCCAAAAGGCTCATCTGTGTATCAAGAGTGAAACAGCTTAGTACGAAAGTTTCCTTCATCAGTCAGGACAAGAAAGCACACTGCAGCCCTAATTTAATCCCTCCACTAAAAAGGCAGCATGACTTCACTATTTCTTCCCCCTGGAGAATAATAAATTCTTCATCCATGCTGTTCAATTCATGCCACACTCCAGGAAATCAAGTGTTCAAAGAAAAGACACTTGTGCTGCAAAAGCGCTCTGCAGAAAGGTATATATTCTATGTACTTTACTGAAAGATCCAGCAGAGCTGAGTCCGGTCCTCTATGTCAAGAGCAGTGCATGGCTTAGAACAGGACATGGAGTGAGCTACTAGGAGCAACTACTGGAAACCTTAAGCGCTTCTCAGTTTTTTTATCGGTGTCAGACCAAGTCATTTAATGCCTCCACTTCAGTTTCCTCATCAGAATTAAAGAAATAAAAAGAACTAAGTGAAAGGAACTGTTAACAAGTTAGAAATAAATCAGTATAGATGGGGTGATATTTCAGTTATGAATGAACAACATTCCTTTCCTTAAAAACAACAACAGAAAACCAAACCCTTAACAACAGCCTAAACAAGACTTTCCAAAGAATTAAGAGAAAAGCTAAAGCTAATTTTTACCCTTGAATGGGGGCACTGTGGACACGAGACCTCACGAGAAGCTCCATCACAGTCAGCAGGGAAGCAACAGATTCAAAAGGTGCTTGGACAACTTAATGGAAGATTAATCTGTCAATATTTGTTAAATACAAAGCTTCACTTATGATTCAAGAAGCTTCTAAGCAATGTATCACAGGAGCCCAGGAAATGGCCTGACTGTCTGCTTGCCCTGTTCTGATGCTCATCCCCGACAGCCATTTCCAGTCCCTGAGGAAGACAAGACCCTGGCTTGATGGCTCTTTGGCTCACCTGGATCAGATCCCTCCTATATGCCTAGGTAATAGCAAACAAATAGAAATTAAGGTCTCAAGTAGCCTGGGGGTGGGGTCACCAACACCAGAACCTTGGAGGATGCCAATCAAAGATTTCTCCGTATCTTAATTTGGTTAAGTAGTTAAGAGGGTGAAGATAGTTGCAAGTCAGCTTTTCTCAGGAAATGTAGAGATCCAAACCAAACAGGCCTCTTTTCCCTTTGAATCAGAACTTCCCACTCTTCCCCTTCTTCCCCAAATTCCAGAATTTCAGTGTGCTTAGAGTCCCAATTTCTGGTGTACTGATAATTTCCACATCTACCTTCTATATTACTGAGAATGAAAGCTGTGCTACTAAGTGTTAGGAGCATTCTGGTTTAAGATTTGGGGCAGGGGTGGTAGAAGAAGAGATCTGAACTGAGAGAGCAGGGATTACACTGTTTTGCCTGATACACTTTAGAGACTACTCAGAGCAGAGTTCTCAGTTCCACACCCTGTCACCAGGAGCCAGATACAGGAAAGAATCTCCAAAGGAGCTGTAGCAACAGGAACACTTACTGCGATACACTGCCTCATAATGCAGGACTGTTTCATCCTGCCAGGTCCCCCAAATTTCTTCATGTCTTTGCAGAAGTGACACTCGCCGCACTCTGTCCGCAGACACGCCTCGCACTTGCGGCATCGCGTCCTCCTCCGACGTGCTCCAGCAGTTGTCCGATTAGCTGCAAGCTTTACTGCAGAAGCAGTACCCAGCTTCCCTTTGGGCCGTCCAACTGCCCTGTTCTGAAAGAGCCATACACACAAGGTTAATCACACATCCCACTTACCATCTAAACTACAAAACTTCCTTGGACAGGAGTTGTATACATCTTAGATGTAAAACTGATAGATCTATCAGCACTGTACACAGATAGGTAATACTCGGCAGATGCATACGATCACTTATAGCTAAAGGAGGTCCATTCCCTTTTCAAGAAAACATGCATTGTAAAAAGACAAAGAAACCAAGGCATAAATGAGAGATCCCAAACCTATAGCAAGCCCACTTCAACAGGAGGGCAGGGAGAGTCCCAAGTGACATGCTTGGTTTAGATCAAGAGATATCTGCGCCACTGCTGAGCTCTGGGCTAGGGAGCTCACAGGATTGTGCTCAGGTTAAGCCAGAAGGTCTACTTTCCTCTGCTGGAAACGGAAGAATCCAAGGAGGTAGTAAAAGTAATTACGAGCTTAGGTACAGCAGAGAAACAGTCAGCAGCAATGGTTCAAGCCACAGCAATCTCCCTAAAAAAACAGGAGAGTATGAACTACTGCCAAGTGATAAATAGGAAATAAACCACAAATACTACAAAACCCTTCCAAAGTAGCTCCCCTCATATCCAATACTAGCAAGTGCTCAAAAATAGAACACTAACTGATGCTGCGCAAAGGCTAAAAAGGGCATCTCAGGTCTAGATTTCAATGACCTTTAAGACAGAAGCTAAAGGAGCATGAAAAGATTTTAAACTATTAGGTTAACTGCAACATATTTCACTCTGGATATCTAAATTCCATGTTCTCATCAGAAACTCCCTGTTAAAAACAAGAACTTACAGCTCAAGCTAAACATCGCTAAATACCATATAATTGTATGGGGCCAATTATGCAAGAATTGGCTTGGCTCATTCTTACCACTGACCATTTTCTCCATAAAGATAAGAGTAATAGGATTGCAAAGCTCATCTGGTTTAGCATTTATACAATTTTCCCACTTTCTGCACATCTCAGCATATGACCAACAGCCCAGCCAGTTTCACCTTCTGTTCCTGCTGAATTCTGGGCAATCACCGGGGCAGGGACAGGTTGGTTATAGAAAGCCATGCAGAATTTCCACTGAATTTTCTAAAAGAAAGGGTATGGAAACATTCTACTTGGTACTTCAAAAGCTTCCCCAAGTGTCCTACTATACAACCCTGGAAAAAAGCCACATTACCAAGTATTTGAACTTCCTCCCAGCTGACTTAGCAAAGCCTCAGTGACTTTCTTAAGATGCAGAAGAGTGCTGATATTTTAACAGTCTCCATCCCAGTAACCTCAGTGCTGGGAGAGCAGAGGAGCTAGACCTCTTAGCTTTCTCTCCCACAGACCTACTATCATAACTGAGGTGGGAGAAAACATTGCTTAGTTGATGAGGTTACACAGATTTCAGCAAGTTTTTAGTTATGCTCCTCCAGAACAGTTTTTGTTCTGTGTGAAGGCTGACTCGCACTGTGCTGTGTGAGCACAGACAAGTGTAGCTTCCTTCCCATCGGCAACAGCACCAGACACCTGGATTTCAGATCAGTTTCAGACACTCTAAAGAATAAATATTTACCTTTTAGACCAACTTTTCAGCCTCTCAAGGATAAAGTCAGCTCTGGCAGGACTGGCTTAGAGGCAACCTAGATAAGAGATAATTTCCTTCCTCAGCATGAATCACTCCTCCGTTCTCTCTATTGGAGTCTCCTTCCACTAGCAAGGGAAGCGAGACACACGAACCAAAGGCTAGACATCAGTGGGAAAAAGTTAAACCAAAATACACACAACAACCCGGGCAGTTCCCCTCTGCCAACAGCACATGGAAGATCCTGAGTGAGCATCTGACCCCTTCCCACTAGGTTTGAACACAAGTAAGTTTTTCAAGAAGGCAAAAACCAGTTACAACACCATCAGAATGGTCTTTTTAAAATGCAATCTCTTTCAAGGAAAGATCAAACTCAGTACTTTTCCAGCTGAAAGACAACTCCTGATTCTGCCACAGTAATACGAGCCAAGTCCTAATTCTGAGGACGGCATCTTAAGCACCAAGGCACTGCAAAGATGCAAGCAGTAAAAAGGCATCGCTTGAACACAGAATTTAAAGAATTCTAAAAAAAAGAAAAAAAGGTAGGAAGGTGAAGGTGCAAGAACAAGTCTGAAGCCAGACCACACCACACAACTCGGATTTCCTTACAAATCACCACCACACAGCAGATGGCAGAGGTGTAGACCTCTGATCTCACTGTATGTAACATTACTTACCTACCCAGACCTCTTCACTGCTCATTAGGAAATCCAAGCAGTTGTACTAGCTGGGTTTGTACTAATTCACCAACCGACCAATCCTCAATCCAAGCCATGTTTTCACTCCAGGATCTCACAGCCAGCAAGGCTAGAGAGACCTAGCAGGAATTCCCGCTAGTATCTAGTTTCAAGGGGCTCCAAAGCGGTCGCTTGAAAACCTCCACAGAAGAAAATCTGGCCTGTGGGTTGCTATCCCAGAAAGGGGCTGGGATTCAAGGGGGTAGAAGGAGCCTCCAACATGACTTGGGGTTTATTTAGCACATGGCAGACAGCCAGATAAATTCCAGGTTGACGTTAGTGAAGAGATGCTGCAGGATTTCCAGCTCAGACTGCAGTTTTACAATGTACCAGCCCTGGTAGCGAAACTAGGTAAAGATTTCCTTCCCCGCTCCAGCTCCCATCTCTGTACTGCAATTTGCCACCCTCCTAGCACAACTCTGTGGAGCTGTCTTGCAAATAATGAGCAAGTCATAGGGGACAGCAGGATTCCTTAACCTGAGTTTACCACAGTGCCCAGCAAACAGCAGCTCAACGGCCTCAAGCTCAGGACTGGGTGACACACTAAGCCCTAAACTAGGTTCTGGACCAACATAATCTGCCACCTGTATAGCAGATCCTATCACTTCCTTTCCCAATGTGATGAGCTCAGACCCTCAAGCACAGCCTGTGCTTGCTGACCCTGTAGTCCCCAGCAGCCACCTCTGAGAACTGTCAAGAAAAGAAAGATTACACCAAACTTGACGAGATTTTTTTTTTTTTCTTAAATCTTACAACAAAAACCAGGGAGTTGAGACAGAGCCTGCCTGAAATACTATCACAAGCAATCCCCTATGTTCTCCAGCACCCCCACAGAAACTGTGCCCATACTTCTCTGGCTCCAGCAAAAGTCTTCAAAAGAATTGTAGGAAGATGCTGAACTGATGACAACCACTCTCCCAAGCTCCTAACAAAGGCTGTGCAAGCGGCTGCTGAAATGTATTACAATTAATATACTAAATAGCTACCCCTATTACATTGAAACCTAGAAAGCTGGTGGACTTGCACAGCCCCTAAAACAAGGCATATTTATGTGACACCCTGCTAGTTGGTCAGAGGGTTTTTTGGGGTATTTTTTTTTGTGGTGGTGGTTTTTTTCTGTCCCACCCCCCTCTCAGATTACTGCTATGCAAGACACAAAGGTAACCTACTCCTGCCCCTGAAGCAGACACAGCATGGCCTCTACAGCACCTGGGTACTGGGAGTAAACTTAGGCCATCAAGTGTAATACACTGAACTACAAAGCCATTTACAAATCATGAATTTGGGATCACCCTCCCACACCACAGTGGTTAAACACGCCCGCTCCTCAGACAGGAAAGGGGACAAACTGCCAAACTGATTGTCAGAAGTGCTGAGCTCCTATAAACTCATCGAATTCAACAGCACTCCAGGTGGACAACAATTAGGGGACTGGGTGGGGTGGTCATCAGCAGTTCAAGTCTCAGCATGGCTGCGTAGATCTGGGAACAAGCCCAGGTATGACACTTCCAACTCTAAAAAAGCCCCTAGGAAATGCTACCTGGAAGAGTCATTACACAGAACATTAGTTTATCTTGGCTATGGACAAACATTTGGCTGCTGGGAAATTTTCACTGCCTACTTAGAGGTACTTTAACACACTTTCATCATATATCATTTCCCTGTTCGGCAGTCACCGAAAAGCCACCCACTATCACCAGGGTCAGAAGCAGCAGAGGCACCAAGTGCCTCTGCCCTGAGCACAACTCTTACTACAACAGAAACACAACTCTGAGATTTCCAACCTTCACAGTTGCAAAGAGTAACTCAAAAGACCACAGGTGAACAAAAATACCAAGAGCACTGAGCTTTGGAGACAACAGTTCAAGACCTACCAGCTGTTAAATGCATCATTAAGTAGGTGCTGATGTTCCACAACTGCTACCCCAACATCAACCAGGCTCTGTTGGAGTTGCCACCAGGCAACTTCACATAAACACTCCTCTGCTCTGGACAGGAAGACCAGCTGACCCTGCAACCAAGTCCAGGAGGAAGGAGGTCTTGGTCCTAAAAGCAAGGCTGACAAAGCCTGCTGCAGACAAGCTCTTCTGCAAGTAGCTATCTGGGCACGGGCCTTATTCCACCACTCTGCTTCAGTGACCTGCTTAAACTGCTGCCAGCGGCACCATACCATTATTTCAAACTCAACATCTCCGAGAAAAATCCAGGGATGTATGCAGTGCCCTTCTGAACGGCTTATTATATGGTGAGCTCAGTGACACCCTGAAGCACTTCCTAACCAACTACAATCTGAACAGTTTACGTATCCACTGCTTAAATCTCTCCAAGACAAGACATCTCACATGTGTACTGTTCATTGCTTCAAGTTTCTGTGCCACGTAAATATATCCCTTCCATTTGCAAAAAAATGGGCGATTTCCTTCTGTAACCCATGGACAGATTCCGCTTATTCTGATTTGCAGTAGTTTGATGAAGTCCATGCAACAGTATCAGCACCAGAAGAAAGATGAGGACCCAGGATTTCCAGGATGGCAGTCCTGCGCTTAGACCTTTATATGGCACTGCATCCCAATACAATTGTTTTAAAAGAATTAGAACAGACAAATTTAACTACCAGTCATTTCTTTATAATATCTGATAAATAAACAAGAGAGGAAAAAAATCAAAACACATTAACCCACAATTCATAACTGTTGTCAGCTAAAACACCACCCTAAACGTGCTGGGTAGTGGGCTGATACCGGGCACTGGAGAAAGCCATGGGGTGCTACTGCAAAGGTTTCTGAGCAATTATGCCTTTGGCTCTTCCTGTAACATAAGACACAGAGTGGAAGTTACAGAGGACAAGGCTCCCTGCTCAGGGCCAGCACTGTCCTGAACAGCTCCAGTGATGTGTCCCTCTCCTAAGCCTCCAACTCTAGGCATGCAGTTTTGGCCTTCCTGCTAAGAAAACCAGTCAAATTTACAATTATCAGCAGTGGCACAGACCAGCAACATGCATACCAATGCCCTGGATTGAGATCCAAAGTCATTTTAGCAGAGGTCTCTGAAACAGACCCTGTCATTAACTTTACATTAACCCTAAAATAGGGGGACTGCCATTAAATTGCCTGGCAGGCTGACAGCCTGTTACACACACACCATCTTGCACTAGATAATCACAACCAGGTCCACAATTCTTCAGCATTAAACCCTTACATCTTCTCAACAGTTAACAGAAACCCTTGTCAAAGGAAGAACTTAAGAGGAAGAGAAAGGACAGGACAATGTGACTGCAGGAATTCAGTGGGGATGAAGGGGAAGTTAGTTTAAGACAGCAAAAATCACAGATGCCAATAACATCCTTAAAAACTGTACTAACTGAAGAGCACAAGCCAATATCACAAATCTAACATGTCTGACTAAAGCGTATCTGCCCAAAAGTCTCCACGTGCAAACACCAGGAGAGTTGTTTTCCTCTAGCAGTGACAGTTTACATATACTCCTGCCAGGGTGGAGGTGTCCTGCAAGACAAGTCCAAGGTCCCCCATTAAGCAAGGAGCATCAGAGGGAAAGGGAAGGCGGTGAAACTTTTTCAAGCCCAGCCATCCCCAAAAAGGATTAGACCTCTCTAGATGTTCATGGCCATCATCTCCTCCAATTCATACCTACAGACTTTCTCATCCTCTCCTGCAACAAGCAACGTAGTTCCTAATGACCACTGCCAGGTGACCACTACTGAATAAACAGATCAACTTACCACAGGTAAATAGAAAAGTTTATACCTCGCAGGTTCATCTGGGCATTAGTGATGCTCCAGCAGCTTTTCTGCCAGCATAGCTATGTTGCTTAGCATGTGATAAACAGGCATGTCAGGGCCAATGCAAGTGCCCCCGTTTATTTTCCTCTGGTGGTAAGGAGGTAGAAGTTAGGCCTGGAGGGTGGAATAAGATATATTGGCAAAAATATGCTTTTGTAGATAAGCTGCATCCAAAGTAGGAGCGCTTAAAAAGAAAGACACCAGTAAGTTATACAGACTTGAGGTACCTTGTGCAAATGCAGCTTTTCTTCTTATCCCTTCTTCAGGACAAATCCCCCTACCCCCACCCAGCAGCATTTTTCTCTGTCTGTTTACACACACTGAAGTTAAGCGTCACAGTCAGAAATCTAGTTTCTTCCTACCCTAAGCAACCCAGCAAGGCTCCCCATGGCCAGCACCAGGGAGGACACATGCCCTGGCACCCGCACGCTTCCAAAGCCCTGCCGCTGACTGCAACTACTGCAAGTGCAGTAAATCCTACCTGCTCTCGTGCTGGGAAACCTGACAGCCTTTTTGCCTTCTTAGTTTAGACACAGACTAGGAAAAGAAGAATGAAAGTCAGAGGAAAGTTTGAGTGACAAAACCTGCAGCTCCTACCCAAGTACTGAAGTTGTGCTGTCCAACTACACCTGGAGAGCTGAAGCCTTTCACCTGTTACACACCAGGGACCATTACAGTAGAAAAGCCATGTGATACCGATTTGACACATCCTGTGTAGAAAAATGTAACAGCTACACACATTAAAGCAGGCTTGTATGAAAAATACAGTTGGATCCACGTGAGGGGTTTTACCACTGGAACAGTTCTGAACAAAGAGGAAAACTCTCCATAGGTCTTTGCTACGTAGGTCACGGTATTGTAATTTAGGTTCAGACCAAGCCTTTTAAGAAATCCCACAGGAAGGATCTCCACTTTCTTGCATTAATTTTTGTTTTAAACTATTAAGACATAAAACCACTATCAAGCCTCAGGTTTTAGAAGAGCTGAAGAATCCCAGAACATAACCAACTTTCCAAATTCATCCAGCAAGGACTAGCATCTCCAGTAGTGATTTCACAGCTGGTACAACACAGCTGAGACCAATCTGCTCTCCTAATGATTAGCTCTTTTAAAAAAGCCTACAGTAATCACACGAAGACAGAGAAGCAAATAAAAAAGGCCTGGCATGGGACAAAGTTTAAGAAAAGGAAGGGGCTGGGACATTTTAACTACCAGGTCTGGGAGCTGAGCAGTGGATCAAGCAGCAGCACAGGCCTGCACGTTCACGCAATCTGCAGAATTAAGTAAAGGCTTAATAAAGTTACTCATCCAAGACCTGGCTTAGGTTCTTGGACTGACACTACACCAGACCAGTGTAGCACATTAACATCTCTCTTAAGGTTTCCACACCAGAACTGCCACCCCCAGGGAGCACCCAACGCACACCACCACTGCCAGTCCAAGCTCTTTTTCCGCCCTGCTTTCTTGAAGCAAAACATGGTAAAATTATTAGAATCAAGATAGGTTTGGGAAGACAGACTCAACACCCGGCCTACATACAAACTGGTCTATAAAAACAAATTATTAGGCTATTTTAAAGAGCAAAACACCTTGAGTTACGAACAAAACTATCAAGTTTATGTTTAAGTTGCATATACGTGTTTCATTCTATTCCTGGTACGTTTTTAATTGCTTAGGCAATTCTTAGAGAGTAAAATACACAATCTAGAACACGTGTTCTGGATTATTTTTCACGGATTACTTCATCAACTTAAAAACTTTATTCTCCTTCTTCCACAGGAAAAAAACCCCACAATCAACAACCACCACCACCACCACGTTCAGAGAATAAACCCTGGAAGTATTAATAAAAGTTCTCTTTTCATTTCAGCACACATCCTTCTCTTTATTCTACATCCCTCGTCCCTGGGAACAGAAAGGAGATTTTGGCTATAAATCAAACTAAGACAAGGTAGCCAGGCTCAGCATCAGACTCCCTGCTGAAGTCCTGCAGCCCTCTCAGCTATTTGAGGAATCTTACTAGAAAAAAAGAAAAAATAATAATAATTCTGGAAGCGACAGGGAAACCCCCCGAGAAGAACAATCACACGCTCCAAGCGCATTCGCCTCCGAAGCGGCGCGGGGCCCTCGGAGGTGCCGAACTCCCGGTGCCCCCGTGCGCCCACGGCGGGCGAGGCCGTGCGCCCCGGGCCGGCCCCCGCCGGGAGGCTCCCGCGCTCCCCTCCGCGGACACGCCCGCAGCCGCGGCGCCGCCGCCGGGCGCAGCCTCAGGGCGGGCGGCGCTGCCCCGGGCCGGGCCGGGGCCGCTTCCGACCCCACATTGTTCCCCGTCCCCGCTGCCGGCGCGGCGCGGCTCGGCGCGGCGCTGCCCGGCCCGGCCTCCCTCCCCTCCCTTCCCTTCCTGCTGCAAACTTCGCCGCCCGCCCCGGACCTGCTCCGGCCCCAGCTCGGGCCCCGGCCCCGGCTCGGGCTCCGGCTCCGACTCGTAGTCCTCCTCGTCGGCGCTCGCAGACATGGCCATGGCTCATGGTGGGCCCAGGCGGAGCCGAGCTGACATGGCTGGAGCGGCGCTGCTGGCGGAGCCCCGCTCCCCGCACACACACACACACATGCAGGAGGAGGAGGAGGAGGAGGAAGGGGGGCCGTGCATATTCATGCCAGGCAGCCAGGAAGGGGCTGGCCCTGCCGGCACGGCCAATCGCGGCCCGCTTGCACAAAGCCGGCCTGCGGGGACAGCGGGGACAGCGCGGCCGCTCGGCCAGGGCAGCGGCGGCCGCCCCCCCCCGCAGCCGAACACGGCCGGGGCCGGGGGGGGGGGGGGGGTGGGAAGGCTTTAATGCCCTGCTGGCAATTAGCCCCCTGCTGGTAATTAGCCCCGCGAGCTGCCGAGGGGGCCGGCCGACGCTCGGCCTGCCTGGGTGTGCCGAGCGGGGCTGGGAGGGGAGGGGATGCGCGGCGCTGGGATGCGCGGCCGCCCGCAGGGTGCACGGCGCTGCACGGGCTGCCGGAGACAAAGGAGACGCGCACAGACAGACAGACACACGCCCCTCTACCTCGCTACCTGCCAGCTCGCCTCCCGCTGCTAGGGACGGGCCGGGAGGAGGGAACCTCCATCCCTCGGGAGGAAGAAGGCACCGACCAAACTTCGGGATTTCAAGCGATGCCCCTGCTGCGGCAGAAGCGGCGCTGGGATGGGATGGGATAAGAGGGGATACCAGGCGACCCAGCTTGCAGAGCTGCTCGCATCTGGGCTCAGGCTGCTCCCCCGCACAGGCACCCCCCTTTTTTGCTTGCTCCTGCGGAACCATTTCCAGCCCTGCTCTGAGCGTCCCAACCCGCTGCTGGGGGTTTACAATAAAAATACCCTCCCTGCAGCATGAGATGTTACACAGCGGTTAATCGGGGACCTGCTCTGGATCCAGAAGTCCCAGTAGGGCCAGTGCCTGAACACGGACGCCACCTTCACCCTGGAGAGCTTGCAGGTGAGGGTCGAGACACACAGGCCTGAATTTGAGCGGTGGGAATTAAACTTCCCGTTGGTTTATGGGCCTGCTTTCAGGGGAAATCCCGATTCCATTCAAGTTGTTAGGATCTTGCCTCTGGCTCCTACGCCCACAACGCAGAATTAAACATGAGATTAAATATTTGCATGTGCTGAGCAACCAAGAAGTCATAAAGAAGCACATCTAATGGTCCTTGCATCAGGATTTTTGCCAAACTAGTTTCAGCTCCGTTCCCTGGTCTGAATTACCACATGGCTGCACAAACACTTTGGGCAGCCCAGGAGAAGAGGCAGCAACAGGCAGGAGCCGGCACAGGAGCAAGCAGCAATGCTGCCTTACACCCGCTCAGCCCTTGTGACACCATAATCTACACAAAGCCTGGTCGCTCGAGTTTAAGTAACAAATACAGTCAAACTTTAAACACATATTTACCGGCGACTGCTGATAAAGCCAAGTGAATCATGTAATTATGCCCCTTCCTTATTTTGAATACCTTAAATACCCATTTCTTGTTTGTACTTCTCTCCTCTTGCCAACTCGGGCTCAAATTATGGGTACGTGATGGTATTCTCCCAATCCTGCTCATCCACGATGCCAGGAGTGAAGCATTTACTTGCAACACATGATGGGGCTCTCCAGAATGCGACCAGGTCCGTTCAGCCTGTCTCCTCAGGTTTCTCTCTTCCCCCATTGTGTTTGTACACAACCGAGGGAGCAGGAGCAGATGAAAGCTGAGGCACGAAAGGCATGTGCCTAAGGCTTTCAGAATCACAAGGTAATATCAGAATCCAGTGTTTTCTGGAGGAGAGAGGAAGGGGGAGATGCATGTCTCGCTATAGGCCTAACAAAGGAGAGCTTTAAACCATGAAGCAAGGATAACTGACGTGATTACAGCAGTTTGTGGTTCAATTTTACAGCTGGCCTCCAGCAGAGGCAGGAGAACAGATGACATCCAGAAGGAAGATGCCGGGTCCCACACCTGCCCGTAGGCAGACCACGTCTCCACTAGCCTGCGCTGATTCCATGTGAGGCTCCACATAGCCTGGCTCATGCACGTTCACCCCCTCCAGCCTTTTGGCTCCGTAATCCAGAGAGGAGAAAAAAAAATAACTTGTGACATGCCCCAAGGACAATCCACCAGTTACACCATGGCGAAATGTCATTCACAGCAAATTAAATCATGACATAGATCGTGCTACTCCTCTCATCTGCAACGCATACCAGCACTCCTGATCCTTGCATTAGCCTATCTGGGCTGCAGCAGGTCACCACGCGTAACCCACATCAAACCTCAGCCCTCAGCCAGCCCTGCCACAGGAGAGCGTGTTCCAGTCTGCCGCTTACAACAGCAACACAATTGACAAATAAGCTCTAATTACGAGGCCTGCGTTAGGAGTGAAGACACACATGCCAAGAAGATCTCAGAATGATTTCCAAATGCTAGGTAAACTTTGCCGAGCTGGCGTCTGAAAGAATTGGATAGCATATGATATAGAATAGCAAATTGGGAATCAGTGGGGGGAAAACAACACTATAAAATAAACTTACAAGTTTATATATATGTAAGATTATAATTGCTCTCCAAAAATCTCATCTTGTACAAGAGCAGCTAACCATTCAAAGAAATATTTAACACACAGAAAGAACTATTAAGAGAGTGTTTTCCAGCTCAATTCTTTCAGCTTGTCTACACTAGAGAACGCTAAATTACGACTAATAGTGAGCAACTCTTGTGTGAACAGCGTGTATCTGACTAGCCTGGTGCAGTTTACATCAGCTTAGAAAACAAAGTAAGCAGCACTGACCCTAGTTACGCCTGTATTGGCATAACTGTGTCCATACTTCAGCTTTGTGCGACATAATTCAGTAATAAATAACATCCTTAATTGAACTGCTGAATGAGCCTTAGTGAAAACTGCATGAAAACAGACAGTACCTTCTATTCTGAATTGTTGCTTTGATTGCACCTCACCTGAAGTCATATATAAGTCTCATCAATATCATAATCTTCTCCACAGAAACCAATTATGTTGTCACAAACTGAGACAATAACCTCAAGCGAAGAATAAACAGCAGGAGCAGATGAGTGCCGAAGAACCAGATTTTATTCTCATGCAAATATCCTTAAGTAGTAAAACCACGATGGGGGGAGGAAGACTACAACCCCTGCGCTGTACTCACTTGCTCCCAAGCATCTCTCGTACCAAGAGATCCCAGCCGCTGCTACCAGTGCTAAACAGGATCTGTGTTTTCATATTAGACACTGGAGTTTATGACTCTGTGATTCTTAATATGTGGTGAAATAAAGTTTTAACACGACACAAATGCACCTTTGATTTAACCTTCCCTTAAAACTTTTTATGCATCTTTATAGAATATGATATTTAGCTGATACTAGTAAAAATATTTACATGGAAACAATTGGAAAAACAATGTCAACCTGGTTTATATACAAGTCCTTGAAAAAATATCCTGTGATTTGAGCTGCTGGTGCTTTCTGCAGGCCAGCACATATGTTTTTGAAAAGGAAACCCACTGAGATGTTTATGGATCACGATTCTTGACCTGTATCAGAGTTACCCAATAGCTTTCTGAGGTTCATTGTTTTGGTGTAAGCGTCCATTCACATAAAATATGATCTTAACTGTTGGGCCTGGGCAAATTTCATGACACTTTTTGCAAGAGTTCTAGCCAATATTTCAGTCATACTCTCAACACTAGCAGTGACATTCTGACAACCTAAATATCCACCTAGTATCATGATCTTACTACTTCCTACTATTTTATCTGAACTATGACATAAGAGCAGTCATCAGATGCACTGAGTATCCATCACAATCTCTTTAGTAAACAGTCTGATTGATCAACCTTAGATCAAATAAAGTAACTCAAGATGAAATAATATATTGATCACTCCCTCCATGTAAAGCCTACTGCACATACTTTCCATAACCAGCAAGGGTTGTACAACTGTCTCTTGAAGGACGACAACCGTGGACTGTCACAGTGCAGTAGAGGAGCAGCACCCAAACCAGCAAGAGCCCAGACAGAACGTCCTTATAGCAACTCACTCACTCCATCTCTCTCATAAGCCTTAAAAACACCACCACCCCTCCAACCCCAGCACCCTGTCATCTTAAAAATATAATAAATAAGACTGCAGAGTAGTGAAACATCAAGTTCATCTACCACACAAGACACGAGCACTGCATCTTGGGAACCTACTGATAAATAATTGAGGTCTTCTATCTTCACAGCATCAGATCTGCGGAAACAGAGAGGTACCAACAAACTCAACAGTTCATGAGATCTGGATCTATGAATTTACTCTCTACAGGAAGAGCCATGGCATGATTGGGACTATCCACTGGGAAATAAGGGAAATCCTGCCATGCTTCCTTCTTCCACATATCCTTGTGCTACAGTGTTTCCACAGCACAGTTTGTGTCTCCGAGAGCCATGTTCTGTCAGTAAATGCAAAAACAATTGAAATAAGCTCCTAAGAAGGTAAGAATCGACTGCCACGCTGTGGAGGAACATGCAAATAGATGTGGCTGCTAGCTGAAAGAATGGATTAACCAGCATATGTAACCTGCTTTCCTGTAAGTGGCTCAACGCACTGACACACAGCACAGAATGCTCTACAAAAGTCAGTTGTGTCCAACATGTGGACAGCAGCTTTAAAATCTACAGACCAAACCCAAACATTCAGAGGCAAACAAATGGTAAGCAAAGAAAATGTACAGTTTGCCTCATGAGAGCTCAGGTGCTCTGCTGTCACCTACAAATCTGACTTGGATGTGTAGGGAAACATCCAGGACGTAAACAACCAAACCACGTTAGACTAAGTCTCAAAGCTGGCTTTGCTTTTATCAATTTAGCCACATCTTTTGTTGTTATTTGCTAATTTTCAAAAAGGAGAGCACTTCTGTACCTCTTCTATCTGGTCTACTAATGCCTGCAGGAAAGTCATAAAGTTGAAACAAGACCTCATTTATATTCTCAGCAGACTTTAATTTCAGCGTGCTATGGAACTAAAAGGAAGCCATCTTCTCAGGGACAGAACATACAATTCAATTTTGTTCTGAAAAGTGCACGCAGGATTAATGTCCATAATTGCACAGCACGTATTGTGGAATGACAAACGCCTTCCACATTGCTCTGCCAATGTGCTTCGATCCAGAAACAAAACTATTAAATCTCAGATACGTAACTCAAAGCTTGAATGGTTTTAATGTCGGGGTGGGAGAGAGCACAAGGATGTTGGAATACTTAAACCAGGTTGAGACCTTATCTTTTTGTTTGCTTTTGTTGGCCAACTCAGCAATGAACATAGTCAAGCTCCTGGTGATAAAATTTGAGACCTGTCAACTCATTCCATATACGCTATCTAAGAAAAAGGTCTTAAGACTAAAGTAGTTTTCATCAGCACTTTTACTGTCATGAAATAAAGAGAAAGCTGCTATCTTGAAAAATGGCAGTCAAGACGTAGTTGGGAAAAATTCATATTACTGAATATTCATGCATATGGTAGAAGAATGACGATGGGGAAAAATACATAAATCTTCTCATGTGATACTTGGAGAACAAGAGTTTGAAAAGAGAGATGTCTGTTCGTTTCTTCCAATCCGTTCAAATTGCTACTCAGAGTCAAAATGGCTCTAATTTACCTGTTTGATATATTAATCACATAAAGGCATTGGTCAGATTTCAAAGCGAGTGGCTGAGAGTTGATAAGAAGGGAAACTAGTAAGCCAAAGATGGAAGATTAAGAAGGTGCTCATTCAAGTCCTTGCTATTTATAATTACTCCCTGAAGGGACACAATATTTCAAGTACAGCCTCTTGAGGTGAGAAATAATCTGTCAAGTCACCAGGCAAAGCTTTTAGAAAAATACTGAGGCAATACGCAATGAAGCTCTTTGGACACGTTATGCACGATATACATACACGAAACCCTGAAACTCCTCTGGCCTGCATGGAGTTACCACAGAAATGAATTTGTCTTGAGGACTAACGTTTGTAAGAGACTGAAGCTGCGCTCAGAAAAATAAGTCGGGCAAGGAGCTGCCTTCCTCATCACTGCTGCCCCAGGAAGGCAGATGCTTGACAGAAACTCCCAGTAGCTTCAGCAGCTCTTACTCCTTTGCACAGTACCCAAAGAAGTCTCCGGTTCTGGTGCATCAGGTTTTTTCTGCTCCCAAGTGTAGTTAGCAGGGAAAGGGCTTAGTTTCATATGCGTACAGCTACTATGGGAAGTCCCCTAAAAAAAAAAAAAAAATCCCCCAAACCTCAACTATGTGGCTTTGTTTCTTAATAGATTTGTCAGGAGCCAGAACTGGGATCTTTATGAATAAATTTCAGCTCTCTCCTACCACATGGCATCTACTATCCTACAGTGTAAAAGAACAGAAATTATTCAAAATTATTTAAATCACTGATTCCAATCACAATTTAAATTAGGCAAGAGAAAAACAAATTTAAATTTATTTTAATCCTCATTTTCTTTTGTACTTAAGTTATTTTCTGGAAGATAAATCAATTTTTAGCATCTGATAACTACCAAGAAATGTCTGATTTGTAGTAGATTATGAACTTTATAATCAGGACTTTTTATCAACAAAAAGGATTCACAATACATATTTGTATATGCAAATCTTCTTGCAGACTATTGGCATTTGAAATTGTTGTTGACACCAAGCAGAGTTCAGGCAGTGCTGTGTGAGATCACTTCAAACACCTTTAAGCTGGTGCCTGGCAAGGACAAAATGTGACAGTTTAAATCCCCTTTTTGTTCCTCCGCCACTTGGAATGACTGATGTAAAACTTATTTGAATCTCAACCATAAAAATACATCTTACAACAATTTACACTGAATTCTTTTGCTGTCTTTCTACCTCCCCCCCCCCCCCCCCCCCCTTTTTTCCTGCACTAGAAGGACTCAATTTTTACTTTAATTCTTAAATCCTTGTTTTTAATTGTTAGTATTTGCTTTCTAATACATTCATATCGCCACAGGAAGTACCCTGAATGGATCTCCAAGGACTGGTCTGTCTCAGGGAATTTGGCAAGTTTTCCCACTGCTACTATGAGGAATGTTGCTTTCCTGGTGGTAGCCTCCGGGCAGGCTCCTGAAACTGATGCTGTTTTGATGTTGTGCCATTTATACATGCTCAGATCTGTTTCAGACACCACTCTGGTTAAAACACTAATTGCTGTAACGAGTATCTCGGTGCTCTTGCTGCTATGGGTGGAGCTGGCCTAGCAATAGCTATGGTAGGAATTCTTAGTAGGTAAGCAAGTAAAAACTGGAAGTATTTATTCAAAGGTTTTCAGGAATGTTCTTTGTCCACCTAGCACCTCTTCCCCTGAATTTAAGGAAAACCTCATGTAAAACAACACTCAACACTTCTGAAAAATCACATTGGTTTCAAGTTGATCAAAACTCTTGAATTTATGCTTTCCCCCCCCCTATAATTTCTGCATACATTAAAGTGTATTGTGTCCACTGATTCTGAGTCTGTTTACTTACTGTTTCTCAAGTTTGATCCAATGCATAATGTTTCATATATGTTCATAAAATTGGAGCCATGCATAAAGAAGGTCTGTTATTAAAAACTGGTGGATCTTCTTCCCTTCACAGCATTTTTAATGTGAAATACCATGAAAAGGGAAAAAGGTTCCTTGCTGGAAAATGGCAGCAGACACATGAATGTGTCCAAGGACCTCTATGGGCTCCAGATCTAGAGACGGTGACTAATACGGCTGCCTTTTATTATTTAAAATACAAGTTATTTCTAAGAATCTAACACCCTTTTCAGCACAGTTGTCTACTGTTTTTCTTGTGTGCTGTTAGTTCAGACTATGAACAATGATCAGAAATCTTATTTCCAGCCTAAATCTATTTATGGCATGTTTATACTCACTTGTTCTCATGCCAACATTGTCTATTAGCTTAAATAACTCTTCTCCTCCCATGGTGTTTATATTTATACTCCCTGAAGTACTCACACAACAATCATCTCCCCCTTCAACTTTGTTGTGCCATGCTGAACAAGACATGTTCTTCTAGTCTCCGCTCTTAAACAGCACATCTTGAATACTTCATGTAGTTGTGGAGTCCCATCTCCACCCTCATCTCAAAACTACCTATAGTGGAACTAGAATAGAGTGAGAAAAATGATCAAGCATATGGTATGATCTGTGTACCAGAAAAGACTGAATTTACTAGTGGTTTTCAACTTGGGAGTAGGAGAGGAAAAAGACTGAGAAGCAGTAACAGGGACATTAAAAAAACCCAAAAAAACATTGACAGCACTGAGAAAGTGAACAGAGACCTCATTCAAATTTCTCAAAATTCATGATACAGAGGGCATGAAGTGTATTTATGATATTAAGAGGACAGATCTGAAACAACATAAGGAAGTACTTATCTACACAGAGCTTTATTAAACAGCAGGGGATACTGCCACAGGATGCTACAGAGATCAAAAAGATCAACAGGTTCCACAAATTATTAGGTAAATTCACAAAGGAAAAAAAAAATTCTTCCAGGGGACACTAAACACAAAAGATGAAGATACAATCTTTGAGGTTAACTGGAAAGATAAGCAAAGCTCGCTGTATGTCGGCTTTGTTCTTACAACTCTTTTAATAGCTGTGACCGGCCACCATCAGAAACAGGACACTCCGCTACAAGGACTATCTGGTCTGATGGGGTATGACTAGCTCAACCTTTCCTCAGTCACACTAATCAGCCTTTTGCTCTGCCTCTCACAGATTAGTTCCTACAAGTTAATCCTTCTTTTTCAGATACATGGATTTATCTGTAGAATTTTGCAAAAAGATTTCTAGTAAAAATAATGGGGTAAAAAATAAAACTGCTGTAAGACAGAACTCGCTAATGATTGGAATCAGATGCTGCCCATGGTAACAGGAAAGTCGAGTCAAAACCCCAGAAGGTCCCTTTCAACCCTGTGCCCACCCACCACCACCCTCCAACCCAAAAGACAACAGCAAAAAAACCAGCTTGAGAGATGTCTTCCTTTTTTTTTTTATGATCACTTTTTCTTCCTGATTCTCATGCACTGATAAGTAGCTATGAACATTATTTGCATTGCCAATTGTGGGGAAGGTTGGTTTTTTTTTTTTTTAAAAAAAACAAAAACAAAAACATAATCCAGTTAAAATTTCAGCTTGTGGTCTTTACTAATTAATAGTACTCCTTGAAATATTACCATTTCCTTATTATACTTCTCAAATACCTTCTCTTAAAATCAACAGATAAAAATCACATGGAAAAAGCATATGAACGGGCATCAGAAAAACAGCCACATATTGCAGCATTGTTAACCAGCTACTAAAAATTACAGCTTCATCTACTCCTCACAGCCAGCCCTATATATATTTGGACACTTGCTATCATTATAGATGCAGCGGCTTTAGGTTTGTGCCAGGTAAGAGAGATGAGAATCTGGCTCACAGTCTGCATTTCTAACTCTTCACAGAACAAGAGAGTCCAGACATATTTTAATTCTTTATAGCTGCTCTTCATAGACAACTAAAGATCTTTATCACAATAAAAACAGAAGGCACTGCCACAGAGTGTAATTACATGCTACTACAGTTGACTGTTGTCTTCCAGAAATAGGAAATGGTTTGAAAAATGCATGGTTTCTGCTTGGGCCATACTCCCCAGTTCCTTAAATAAAATGCTAGCTCTAATCCCTGTGCAGATAAAATGGGAACTCTGGTGTTGTAGGGCTGAGCAAACCTGGAGAGTGGGCTTCAAGATTTGGCTTGAAGGCAGTCAGCTTTCTGCATCAGTGATTAGCAACGTGTCATCACAGTGGAAAATCAGGTTTAGGCCCTGCTCTCTGTTCACACCACCCGAAAGTTCATTTCCTAGGGACGGGGAAGGAGTTAGTTTCTTAGGATTATTTCTCACTCCCTTTCACTCAGTTAAGAACCCAAAATCTCAAGGCAGTGTGCCCTATGGAGTTCTGCCTTTCAGACAGCAGACCACCATTGCAAAAAGCCCCACAGATAACACCCAGCACTGCACCAAGCGAGGACAACTCACTGTTACACAAACCCCTGAAAAAGGAACGGGGACGGGGTTTACATATCCACAGCTGCATCCGTGCTCAGCAGCCAGCTGGGAAAAATGTGCTGCTTACTCTTAAGGTATGTAAACTGTCAGTCAGCCATCAGGACCAAGGAGGTTTCAAATATCCACTTGGTCCTACATTCCTGATTCCTCGAAGAGGCCTAAATTAGCATTGTTGTACGTATCATAGGATCCCTGACAAAGTCAAACATTTTGGTAAATCATACAGAGGCTTCTTCTGACAATGGACTGTTTTCTCTTACTCCATAGCTAAGAGAAAGGCAGGTTCTTGCTTCTTCTGAAAGAGCATTTGAAAAAAAAAGTGCCTACTGGAGTATAATTACTGTGCTAAGTAATTATCAATAAATTATAAAAAGTGCAAAAGACTCTAAAAAGCTGCATAAAGATGAGTAAATATGATCTGGAAGATCTGGAAGAGGTGCCTATGAATCACACGCCAGTTCCCTTTTAACATAAAATAGTAACGGTTCACACGTTTTACTATGAAACTTTCTGCTGAAGATGTCATGGATCTTTATAATTTCACCTCACAGCCTCCCAGGATGGGAAGCACCATCTCCACGTAATACAGAAAAGCTCAGGGAGCAGGAATGTGCCATTCACCTCATGCAACACAAGGAGGCTGCAGCAGAGCTAGGAACAGAACACAGACCCTTGCCTCCCATTTTGTACACAAACCACAAGATCATCAGATGTCACCCATTTATTTTGTTGCCTCACAAAACCATTTTTGATCATTGCTTCTGTTTCTTTTCTCAGTGAGAAATTTTTTTTTGAGAGCAAGCTGCAGTAAAACTGACAGCTTCAAATGCCTTTAGAAAAGGTAGACAGGAGCAATGCAGCACAATGGGGCCACAACATATGGATGGGTCTTCCATGTTCTTCGTTAAACATCTTGCCCATTACATCTTATCCACTGTGAACTGTGATTTAAGGTGAGTGAACATGTTTCTTCCCTAAACCCCAAAATTTCCACAGTCTTCCAGCAACCGTTTTGCAGTACAAAACTGTGCACACTGTTGGCACGACACACTAACAACAGATAAAAGAAACTGTGACAATTTTCAAGGGGAAAATTATTTGCTGCTTCAAAAATCATTCAGGTTGTTAAAGGCATGTTCTTTCAAAAGCAAGTCAACATTACTAAGCCCCTCCTTCCACAACTTGGGATATTCATAGTTTAAGTCATTCTCTGTCCCCACTCCAGGATCTCTTACTTTAGTAAGAGTTCTCTCCCTCTGCTCCGTTTTCCCCACTCCATTCTTTTTCAGTACTTGCCTCTCTCCTCATCCTGCTTTCTTGCTGTTTCTAGTCTCTTCCCCTCCTTTCTTTACAGTCATTTCCATTTTCTTTGAAATGTTGTGGCATTTAATGCTGGCTTTATTCTTCCTTCTCCATCTGCTGCTCTTGTCTTTCTAAATCTCTTCTGGAGCCTTCTTTTGGGAGAAAAGCAAGAGCCACGTTTTCCACTTACTGCCTCCTCTTTCTGGATTTCAGTTCCTTTTCTTTACAGAGTCGGAATCAGACAATCCTCCTCTCCCTGGAAGCTGATATACCAGCTACAATGTCTTCTGACTAGCCCCACAATAGCTGGTACCGTGCTGTATCATATATGCCACTCCCTTAAACACCCCTATCTCAGGAAAGGCACTGTTAAGTATTTGGCATTTCTCCTATATACTACAAGAGCAATACTACAGAAAGCAGAATTACTGGTAGGTTTTACTCCCCTGCCTTGTGCTCAACATTCACGGAAGCTTCTGACGATGTAGACTTGCTCCACCAGCTACAATCCAATTTTAAAGGGAATTTCCGTCTCCCTAAGGGTTTTCTTCTCCATAAAATCTTCTATTTCATTATCAGGACTTACAGGGAACAAAGGGAAATAACGAAACTTAACTAGTAATACTGCCTTATACAAATCTCCCCTGTATTGTCATTCCAACAAATTTTAATTTGCGATTTAAAGGCTCACCTGTAAGATCATAGAATCATAGCATGGTTTAGGTTGAAAGGGACCTTAAAGATCATTTAGTTCCAACCCCCTTGCGGTGGGCAAGGACACCTCCCACTAGACCAGGTTGCTCAAAGCCTCATCCAACCTGGCCTTGAACGCTTCCAGGGATGGGGCCTCCACAGCTTCCCTGGGCAACCTGTTCCAGTGCCTCACCACCCTCACAGTAAAGAATTTCTTCCTGAGATCTAATCTAAATCTCCCCTCTTCCAGTTTGAAGCCATTACCTCTCATCTTATCACTACATGCCCTTGTAAAAAGTCCCTCTCCAGATTTCTTGTAGGCCCCCTTCACATACTGGAAGGCTGCTATAAGGTCTCCGCAGAGCCTTCTCTTCTCCAGACTGAACAACCCCAACTCTCTCAGCCTGTCCTCATAGCAGAGGTGCTCCAGCCCTCTGATCATCTTCGTGGCCTCCTCTGGACCCGCTCCAACAGGTCCATGTCCTTCTTATGCTGGGGGCTCCAGAGCTGGATACAGTATTCCAGGTGGGGTCTCACGAATCCCCTCCCTCAACCTGCTGGCCACGCTGCTTTTGATGCAGCCCAGGATGCAGTTGGCCTTCTGGGCTGTGAGTGCACATTGCCGGCTCACGTTGAGCTTCTCATCTACCAACACCCCCAAGTCCCCCTCCTCAGGGCTGCTCTCAATCCATTCTCTGCCCAGCCTGGATTTGTGCATGGGATTGCCTCGACCCACATGCAGTGGGAGTTCTAGCCTGTTCACTTGGCCTGTGTTCCCAGACAAGGGAAATAGATGTAACGTGAAAGATGACATGGACATTTGCCAATTAGAAGCGCAACAAACTCCTTTTGGGAAACATTCAGCCATATCTGCATGTGTACCTTTTAAACTAAAGCATAAGACATAATACAAATTGATCACAGATTAAGCAAAGTAAATATGAAGAGAATGGTGAAAGGATTTCTTCTGTTATAAATTTCTATTGCCAAACTTCAATCTAAAGCCTGACTTAAAGTTTCCCTCATATTTGTTATTAGCCAGTGTGTTTAATTGTTTGTTATTGTACCTTAGCACTGAGAATGATGCCTTCCAAAAGTATTTTGCTTTTAGAAAGGCTAAAGGAAGATAAATACCAGAAAGTTAAAAAAAAACCTTGCAGCCAGCAAGATGGGTTTTGCAAAGAGGGATAAGATTTAAGTCACAAGAAATACACATCCTTTACAGTTACAGTTATGTTGCCAATATACCGAAATAGAAGAAATGAACCATTTGTCAAGGATTCCAAAATAAAGCAAACAAGAACGTTAGCAATGCCAAAGCTTACAGAAGTCTCAAAACATTAAGACCCTCACTTCTACCACAAGATCAAAAACATACAGCACAAGAGTCAGTTGTTTCTTAGTTTTGTTTTATACGTTTCACACACCAGTTTTCCTCTGGTCACAGAGATTTTGCTTTATTCAAAGCCTAGAGTATACTTGACTGATGAATGAACAGCAGCTAACAAAGCAGTGGAGTGGAGAATCTGACACCTATTCCTCTCAAGGTTTTCCGCTGTTGTTTTTAAACACAAAGCATATTCCCATGGATTGATTACAATCTAAAAGGGAAATATGTATTTAACAAGATAAAACTTATCTGAAATGTGCTCAGCTAAAACCCAAAAAGAAACCAAGAAGGATCATCATATGCTCATTCTGCCCCCCTCTCCTCTGGCAGTTTGGTGTTTATAGTCTCCTACTTCCCATTTGAAAACAGCAAATTCTCGTGGCTACAAGCGATTCTATGCAAAGGTACGACAAGTGCACCAGCACAAAAAGTGAGAACAGGGAAAATAATTCACTCAGTTAATTATTTGAAAGTTATTTACAATGGTAACAACAACAACAATAGATTTTCAGATAGAAGTCTGATTTAAGCTGACCCACCCTTTCAGCATTTCTAAAGAAATTATGTATTATAAAACTAATTCAGTGAAAAATGAAAGCAAAAATAGAAGCGATGAGACATCTTCTACATAAGCAAAGCTGCTTTTACAGCATGCTGAATAACTAGAATGTGGTAAACATACCGCTGCTATAAATAACATCCAGCCTTTTGACATTATTCTTTAGTTAATTATTTCAAATTCTTTATAAGCATTAATGAAGCAAGCCTCACGGCTCTCTTGCAAAGTGAAGAGAATTATTCCCATATAGAGGAAAAAAAATGAAGATACATGGACAGAAAACAGCCCTCCAAAGTTACAGTGGCACACCTGTACAGAGAATTCAGGTCTCATAGTATAAGAGAAAAAGCATCCTCTCATGCAGATGAGAGTGCTTACTAAGTGACCAATTTGTATGATTTACACATCATTTAATTTTACACAAAATGTTGCATCAACATTTTTAGATTTAACCATGACTAGTAAACGACCAAACATATCGAAGTTTTATACTGATAAGTAAGGCCCAAACAAACTCTTTTTAAATGGAAACTCTAACGATTTCTCCCTGCTGAGGCACTTTTATGTTCTGCTTCAACACCTAATCATAAAACCATTAAAAATAACATTTCATGTTAAAAATGCTAGCAGCTGCCAAAGTATCATGTATAGCACTTTGTCAGATTATAGATACATAAACACCAAGACCTAGCACAACAGCGATAAGTAAGTAATTGTGTCTCATTACCTTTGCAGTCTTCTTGGGCCAGCTGACCACAGGGACACCCGAAATGGCAAGATTTTGGTCATCATCAGCATGTTCCTTCAGTATGTTCTGTTGCAAATGAAAAGGCCTTTATTAACCAGAGAAATAGTTCTCCAACTGAAGAGTGCAGAGACTTACAGAAGACAGTACTCCGGTCTGATGAAAGATGGAGTGACAAGATCTCTGCTGACTTGTTACATCTCTGCAAGTTACTTTTGCTTCCAAACTTCCAACTCACACTGAAACTCTCACACCTGTCATTAAGATCCAAGATGTGAATTTTCTTGCAAAACAGACAGCAAAATCAGCCATGAATCACCTCAAATGTTACACACTTCTTTAAAATTGCTGTGTCCAATGTGACTGGTGTTTTTCCACTGTTATCAGTCTAACACCAGTATCACCTCTCCCTTTAAACTCCAGCTCACTAAATCCCAAACGACCCCACCAGTCACCATAACCAGTACCTTCTCTCCTAATCAAGTCTACAAAAGACCCTAGAAGCATCTAGGCTCTGCCACTGTTATTCCTGCAGTCACAGGGCATCGAGCATGTAGTTTAGAGCAATCCTCAGATGCCTGAACTTCCAGGTAAGTCAAGATAGAGAAGCGCACATAACTTCTCACGTTCATGCTCATGGATATTCAAGAGCATTGTCATTTCCACTGGCCTTCCTTCCACGCTGATGGGCAGGCCAGAGCTGTTGTAATCTAGTTCACTTTATGTAATCAGGCAAGGCAGTCAGGTTCCTGAGTGTTCGCTAGGGAAGGATCTGACTCTGGATAGTACAGTATTAAGGAAAAAGACTGGTCTCCCTTCCACCTCCACCAAATCATTTTGCTTTGATGCACTGTCCTAGAAATTTCATGTGTGGGTTGCACTGGCTTACACAGCTTCTACCGCTGTGAATCACTCCCATGACCATATAACTCAACACAGAGGTGGGGAAGAACTCTTTCTAAGCATACTCAGTTATGCAGTTGGGCATAGTCCACGCTTGCCTTCCATGACTCTCTATGAACTTACTAACCTAGCTACAAAGATCTTCATCTGGAGTTCAGGTAGCTGAAAAAGACAACAAATGAAAACAAAAAATGGGTCGGAAGGAGGATTCTGCGGTGCTGCTGAAAACTGAAGCCCAAATAAGCACTAACAGGTTAAGGGGGAAAAACTGCTCCAATAAAACAAATAAGAACTGCAGGTTCTATTACCTTGTAATAGAATTTAGGAGATAACCCCAGACAATGAAGTTCAACAGTGTTGCTCCCAAGTATACCGACTTCTTGAAAAAAGCTTAATTAGACAACAATAGGCACAAGGCTCTCTCAGTCCCCAGTGTAGAGCTTTAATAATTAGAAATTTCACACACACTACAAAAAGAGCTTCAAATACAGTAATTGTTTAAATAGGACATGCACTTGGAATTCATCTGTAATCATCCAACTAAAGCTGGGAGCACGATGGCATGTTCCAGGCCCCAAGAGCCCAAGCAGGCAGGCTAGCATCTAAACTAGGGTTTGGACGACTCTCCCTGGGGCTGGCTTTCTCTCCCTAGAGCTCAGGCAACCTGCTGGATTCAGCTCAATTCCCCAGTCTGTGCTTAAATGAGAGATGCTTTACTAATAGACACTATAGCACCAGCACGGCGCTGCTTCTTCAGATACAATCATACCAGTGAGGCTATTCTTGATACTGGTTAGTTTGAAAGCAGCGCCAATGACCGAAATAAGCAACACCAGTACAAGCCCAGTTTTGTCAGCCCGGCACCGTGGCTGCGCTCAGAAGCTCGCACAGGCGCAGCCTGGCTGGTTAGGAGGAAAACCCAGCTTGCTCCAGCCTGACTCTGATGCGGACCCTGTAGCATACCTTCAGCTGAATCTCGAGTGAAACAGCTAACAACTTTTACATACAGACTAGTCTTTGGCAAATTAACTCTCGGCTGAGCTGAGGTGGAGTGAGCACCTCTTTTCTCATGTCCCTTTTATTTTGAGAGAGTGATCACTGCATTAACTGAACTGTGACTACATTCTGAAAGTTAGTTTTCAAACCTAAAAATGGAGACGTCTTTTGTATTCTCATAGCAAAGCCAAAATTCTACAGAACAAGGCGGCAGCTTGAGAGCCATATAAACAAAAGACAAATTAATCCCTCTTTACTTTGCTACACTTAGATTTGAAAGCTTGTAAGGCAGAAAACCTTTCCACTAACGACTGTCAGAGACTCCAAGGTTCAATAGAAAGCAGAGTATATTCCAAGAACTTGGCAGGATAACAAGGTTTCTTGTTATCATATGTATCACGTGAAAATATTACCCAAGAAGAAATGTAAAACTATGGCAGTTTATCATCTCAGCCAGCTGAAAACAATGGATGTCTGAGCAGCAGAACCATAACCAAGCTACATTCGCACTGACTGTAGTGTCAAGTATCAGCACGCAACAGGCTGGAGGAGGCAGACAATGTGTACCTGCTTTAAAAAAAAAAAGAAAATAAAGAAAAGCCACGGGGCTCCAGTTAGACAAACAATGTGATGCTCATCCAGCACAAGGCTGCCTGATTCGTTACACTTGAAGGCTGTGGTGACAACAGCAGGTATGAAGGAAAGAAACTGATTAAGTATGTAAGAAGTCAGCTTAGCCATTAATTTCAAAAGCACAGCAAGGAATGACTCCCCAGAAATGCATTCAGTAGAGGGAGTTTTTTTCCTGTCATCAGAATGAGAAGGGGGTAAGATTTCTTGGCAAGAAAAAGTAAGAACATATTTTAGTAGATATCATCTGTCTTGCACAAGAATCTTCTCCTGCTGCCAAGGAGCTGCAGAAATTTGACAAACTCTGTTCTTCAAACTGAGTTTCCTCTGCCCCAATGGTCTTCCACAGTCCCTTCTGAAGAAGGGCAGCATTTTTGCTTTGAAGTGGGGAAGGTCTGTGGCATTATTAGGAGGCAGATCTCACAATCCTCTTCTCCAACATCAGCAAAGGAATGAACATCCTGCTAGTAACACAACAGAAATGTTGTGTGCTGAAATCAGAGGCTGCATACCGACAAGTATCACTGGCAGAGTGTTTAATGTGGGATGCAGACTGTCACAATCAAAGGTCTGCTCAGTTTTACCTGTCCTGTGATGTGGGGTGCAAACTACACCAAGGATTAAGATGGCTACCTCTCTAGTCTCTTCTTCATGCATAAGTCCACCCCAATTGCATCTTTAGTAGACTGACATACTATTTGGTAGCTAAATATGAAGTGGTGAAGCCACACAATGAAACTCTTCCAAGCCTCAAGGCCACCATCTAAGTAAAATTACTTCTCAGTGATTTTTCCCTCCTTCTCTTCCTCATCAGTGTAGGTACTTTTCTAACAGTTCAGCTGCTACTTAATTTTTAAATTGCAAGCAGGAGCTGTTGCACTGCTTCATATTTCATTTCAGGGCATGCATATATGGAAAACAAGGTATGACTGCAGGCTGTGTGTGCCTCCAACAGTAAAACCAACACCAAGGATGTGGGGGCAACAGCTGCAGTGTCTTCTGGCTGCTCACCCTGCCGACAACTAAATTGCCAAGCCTTCTGTCCTTCTGCAACTTAGGTCTGCTGAGCACTCTCAGGGAGGGTACGTTTATCTGCACAACAATTTCCCCTCACATTTGCTGCACATACAGCTCACATAGAGCCCAGCCACAGACATTTGGATACAGAGAGTATTGCATCTCCTTGGCCGATTGTTCAGAGGCCATCTGCTACAGAGTGAACGCTGCAGTCAGTAATCACTGTTTGGAGTCCTCCAAGAAGCTCCTTTGGTGGTGAACACAGGTCTCATGTGATGCAGTGCCTATACAGCAGAGCTGCAGCCAACAAGAATTTAATTCCTTATTTGAACTGAGGGAAGAACTGACCCACTCTCCAACTGAGGCCTGTGTTATGCTCTGCAAATAAGCCTCCCTTGTGCTGCTGCACTCCATCGATCACGGTGATAAATGGGTTCTCAATCTGCAGAGGCATTAGCTTGGCACTTCTGGATTGCTGTGTCCCCACTAGATAGTCGCAGTTAGTTAGGAGCTTAGATGACATGTAAGGAATTTACACAGACTTAGTTTAGTTTTCAGTCTCCCTTCTCATAAGGAAAATAAATTACTTCAAAGAGTCTTACCTACTTGACAATAAATAGTTGTATATAGCTGTAGTTGCATTTACCACTAAGAGGAACAATCCAGTTGCCCATCCTTTACTGTATTCTTCTCAGATGGGAAAGCATGGATTCTCTGCAAGTTAGCCCAATTTGTTCTGTGAGACTTCACATCACTAAATAAAATGGTTTCCTTTCTTCAGTTTTAGCTACCTCTATCTTGTTTTCTGAAAACATCAGTTATTTTACTGAAGTACAGACAGACTTGAATGTCATACAGAAAAGTTCCTGAGTATATTTCACTAAGAAATGACACTTCTACAATAAACATGGATTTATTTTCTTCAGGAAGAAACTTGTTTAAGACTTTCCAAGCAGAGCAAGAGCTTTCAGACTTTCTGTCAGAGCATGTTCTTGCTATGCAGTTGTTAAAAATAACTCTCAAATGGGTGCACTAAAAGGGTACTTTTAATAGGCTGTATTATTAATACATCACATGTCCAAAAGTCAGGTTGCTCATGAAATAAACCTTGTGAATATAGCTGAATACAGTCACAGCACATATGATCTGCACAGCTGCTTCTGCAGGATTTCTGCCTCCATTCAGTCACACGGATGACTGGTGCTCTGGATATTCATCAGGGTGAGGTGAAGGTGCCAGGCTTCTGCTCACTGTACTGCTAATGCTATCAGCAAAATCCCCACATTATTTTCTGTGCAAGTTGGAAAACTAGTAGCAAAGTAAGAGGGAATATGATTTAGTGGTCAAGGACATAAATACCATTCTGGAAAAACAGACTGTAGTTCTTCTTCTGCCATTATATCTCTATGTGACACAGGGCAAATTTTTTTAAATCAAGTTTCCACAGCCAGTCACAAATTATATGTTCCCACTCTTCCTCACAACTGGCTTTGGATCTGGACACTAAAGATCAGAACTTCTGCTCTGCCAGAAATGTTAAGCAATTAGTGTTTCAATACCATTTAAATTATCTTTTGCATGTATCATTCTTAACTAATGCTAACTATTCTGAAAAATTACATCCGCAGTATGTAAAACTAGTATTCAAAATTATGGTCACTTTTATCTTAATCTCTCTGCACCTTAGTTCCCTACCTGTGAACCAGAGATAACAACAGCTCATCAATTACCACTCGTGAAGCACATGACTACAGTAGTGATGAGTATCACTGGGAACCCCAAGGGAACATTCATATCACCGTGTTGAGCTCAGGGTCTGAACAGTACGACATACCTAACACGCACTGAGGAGCGAGGGCAGAACAAAATACTGAATCGCCGCATTCTGCACATCAAGCAATACAGGAATCCTGCAAGGACCATTATGCTAGATGGGGGTTGAAATCAGTCACTTGGCAACTTTTCAAGCAGGATGCTCTATCCTTTGAAGGCAGAAGTCCTAAACATACACTGATACACTTGTTTCTGATTTTTTTTTTTTTTTAAAAGCCAACAAAGTGAATAAACCAAATTTCATGCTTTGGTATCACATGGGTTATAAGGAGACAGGATGCTTTGGCTCCACTGCACTGTTCTCTACCATGTCAACAAACACAGCGAAAGAAAGGAGCAATGGTTTGTTGCATCCAGGGTCCCAACACTAGATGGGAATGGGACACACCTTGTCAGTGGCTGCCTCAGACAATTTGCTGATGAGCAAAGGAAAGGCAACCATTGATCTGAGTACAACTCCCCCTAACTGCCCTGATTCCTTCAGAGCACCTAGCAAGTGGACGATGCAACTGTAGGAGAGTTGTGGAGGAAGCAGACTATACGGGGTTTAATTATTTAGTAATGCTGTATTGACTCCCATTCTCTGAAAATTGAGGGCTGCCTTATATATGGGCCAATATTGTAAAAAAGATGGGTAAGAAAGTTCTTTAACAGTTCTTTAGACACAGTTCTTTAGTTCAAGAAAATGTTTGAGTTAACATCCTTTTAAAAGGTCTTGCTCTGACTAATCAGTCACAGGCTCGCCAAACATACAGAGGTGATTCCAGAGAAAACAATTATGCAGCATGCATGATGTTTAGATGTGGTCATAGGCTCTTTAACCAGCAGGGAACCATAAATATCCAGATGTTGGGCTACATCCTGATGGTTACAGTGTGTGCTGGCAAGGAGAGAAAGCTTAGAAGCAGGCAGAGCTTAGAAGGAGACGGAACATCATGACTGCAACTCTGCCAGATACACAAAGTAAACTGGTAGATGCCCACTTAATATCAGTTAAAGCACATATCACCAAAAAGGGCACGACTTGGCCCTTTTTCTTAGATGTCCGTTTGCAGTTCTCCATCTCTATACCTAGTGAATCCACTCTGGAGAGGAATAAGAAAGCATATACTTCTAACATGGTGCTTTAAACCAGATTCACATGGTATCTTGCTGTGTTCTAGTAAGATGTCTCACAGTGTATTGGAGTGTGTCATCAAAAGAGCATGCATGATTGTATTCTGAACATCTGCACCATTTATTACGTGTTGTATCCCTTTCTACGATTTCAAGAAGGGGCAGTTTATTTTTAAGTGAGACTTGGCCTGTGCATCAAGCTTGGAAAAGTAAGGCTACCATTCTTTCTCATTCACCAGAAATTCAGCTCCTGGTCTTGAAGCTTCATTTTGATTTCTGATTAGAAGATGACAGATCACAAAGCAAGCCAGTGAATCTGCAGCGACAACTTTGGGCATGTGCATCTACTTTCATAAACAAAGTGGCTGCTGTTGCAAGAAGAGACTTTCTAAGCTCTTGTGGTTTACCAAAATGAGTGCTGTGCATCACACTTCTAGGCTCCAAGATTTTGGAATATGGTTCCACTGCACACTGCATATGTTCAGCCTTCTTTAACTGGCTTTGAAGCCTTTTCTAAGCAGCTGTTACACTACTTGCACTAAAAAAAGTACAGGCTCCCCTTTAACCATACAAACACATACTTTTCCCCTCAGACTGTGACTTACACAGCTCTTGCATATAGAGCATATGTAGCTGAAGAACCATACTGCACACAGAAACACCGCAAAACTAGCTGTCCAAACACAAGACCACGAATCAATACTCATTGTTCCAGATCAGGCCAAATTGCCATGGTACTGGATCTGTGGAGGACAGGCTAACAATTTTAGCCTTATTTGACAAGTTCCAGCAAAATTACAAGAGTATGCTGCTCTCAGCTTTGTTAAAGAAAAAAATAATTAATATGCCTACTTTATACAATGTGAAAAAAAGACACAGAAAGCTAACCAAGTAGTCCAAAGGGATGCCACGGATCAGAGGCAGGGCTGGGACTAGAAGTAGCAAGGTCCTGCTGGTCTTCAGGAGGAATTTATCACTAAGTCAGATGAGGTACCGCTTCCAGTATGTTAAAAATCTAAAGAGAAGTTCTGTCACTAGTGAGCATTCACTCCTCACACCACCTCCAAAAACAGTATATCGTACCAGTGGAGAATAATTATCAACCTATAGAGGGCAATGGAGGAAAAGAAAATGAAAAAGGTGAAAGAAAAAAAAAAGGAACTGAAAACATTGGACAATATATCTTCTGAATGACAATCAAGTATTTACATTTTGTATGTGTCAGTTAATCAGATATACTCCAGAAAGACACTAGACCAAAAAGGGCAGATTCAGACTACAAACAGACTTCTTGAGGTATAATATTTATACATGGGACATAACAAGTGCTGAACTATGAAAGGATCTAAACTTTTGGCCACTGCTGTGACAGTCAGAAAGGACTGCATCAGTTCAATCAGACTGCAAACAGCCATCTTCCCAGAGCAGAGATGGCTTTTGTTAGAGGCGTGATTTCCCTCTCTGTAGCATAGCAGGCTGATATGAGCTGGTCACTACACACAAGCTGCCATCCCTCTGCTGCAGAACTTTGCTTTCTGATCTCCTGCTGTCTTCTGTGCCCACAGAATACAGTTTGTGTGGATCAGCAAGCTATCACACCCACCTTCATGTCCTCTAGGAGAGCCTGCGGATCTTCGATGCCTTCTGGAACACACTTCTTGTTCTCTGGGAGAGATTCAAGTTTTTCCACCAGGGCTTTTAAACCCTTCAGTTCAAATTCTGTGAGGTGAGTCCATTTGGTTGAAACTTCTGTAGCTGGAGACCCTGTTGGTGTTTTGGGATAGTCTGTGGGGGTCGTTGATTTTACGCTGTCATCTGACTCATTAGACAAAGTTCTTTTTAGGTATCTCATTACTGAGGCTTTTTGTTTTCTTCCTGCACCCTCCTTCCCTTCTGAGTGTGTGCTGTTGGGTGAGGAGGAGCCATCCACCAAGGATTTGGAGTTCTTATCCAAGCTGTCATCCTTCTCCTCCCGGATATGGGCATCACAAGATTCTTCATCCATGTCTAACCACGAATCTGATGAATAGCTGTCTGTGCTGCGTTTTCTTTTTGCATCTGAAAATTAGAAAAAGAATGCTGAAATTTTACCCAATGTAATTCATAGTTTAAACACTCTCTACCACTGGGGCTAGGTGCTGCCTATTTAAAAGGGCACTGGATAATGCCTAGTAAGTATGTGACAGGAATGGGCTTTATTCAGCTGATTTTTAATCTGGGGGGGTTGTTTGTTTGTTTGTTTTAATGCTGGTTTTCATTAACACCTACTCAGTTCAAATGACTGGGAAAGATTTAGGGAAAAATTACATTTTCTTCAAAGCTTCAGTCCTCTATGCCTTCAACTAAGAGTAGGCAGAGCTCTTAAGTCACACACAATTAATTTTCCCACAAATCCAAGAGTGACCAAATTCAGCAGCCTTACAGCTTTAAGAGGAGAGCTAGCACTGAAAGAGGAGGGGAAAATGATGGGAGAAAGCACTTTAAAATGCTGTACATCATCATTCTTCCAGGAACTCTGCACAGCACAAAAATCTACTTCTCAATACTTTCCCTCTTTGTGAGCAACTGTCAGTAAAACAAGAACCACCACTTGTTACTGCATGAATACTCACTGCTCTTCTGAAACAGAGGATTACAATTATGCTTATTTTACAGTCAAGAAGCCTAAATACACTGAGAAACGCAGGGGCTGTCACAGAGTTACATGATACTGTTTTTCTTAATGCAGTCCCTGACACATTCTAGGTACTTCTCAGGAAAATTTAAAGGCAAGTTTCTGAGCCTAAAGAACTATTAATCTTAGTTTCCCCCTAAAAATACCAACTGTTACTCAACTCTGTGCAATCAAGCAGTGAAAGCAATGTAGGAAACTAGAGGCCAAGGTTCCCCAAAGCACACGTCTTTTCTTATTTATTAGACACAATTTCCTTTACTAAGTGAACAACATCGAATGCAGGCTAGCAACAGCAGGAATTTCTGTGGAAAGTACAGTTAACACTGGCAACACCCAGTTAAGTCAATGTGAATTTTAATACTGGCTGAAATGAGTATGAGATCAAGCTGCAAACAAAAACACTCTGCAAAGGAAACAGAAGTCATACAGAAAAAGTGAGTGAACAATTAATGAAAAGTTCCTTTCACAGCTTTCATGCTTTGCAATGCAGTAGCTTTGGATTTGGACAATGTGAATCATGCTTAAGGAAGGATTAAACAGACATTAAAGAAAAAGCACAGCATCCGGCTGTTTGACAGTGAGATTCAAAACAAATGCTGAAGCCCAGTTCCAAGCTGGCAAATTCATTCTTATCAGTGAAGCTCAATGTCTCTTGCATAGTCTATACTATCTTCTTGCAAAATATACACTTTACTTGTCAGCTGAGTAACAGAGGTGCAATAGGCAGTGGCAAAGTAATTGTCTGAGGACAGCTTGCCTAGCTGCTTAGCTTTCCAGTTTCAAATAACAACTCTGTAAGGCCAGGTGCATCTCTGTGTGTTAGTGCCCGAGAGATATGAGTTAGACACTTTATACTTCTCAGGACAAGACTGCTGTTGCTACAGCGTCTGCGAAAAACAATCATCTCGGTCCAGTCACGTTTGCATTTTTCTTCAGAACCACAATGGCCATAAAATTACTCCTGAAAGGCACATTTAAGCTGAAATGCCTGTGAAAAGCTGGCAGTCACAAAAAATATCAGGTACCAGCAAGGCTGGTCACAGCCAAATCCAGCTCTATCCACACTGCAGGCTAACTTCCTCCCTGCATCCCTCCAAAAAAGCTTCACCATGAAGTACAGCACAGTTTATTTTGTGTGCTGGGGTGGTGGCATGCAACACTCCAAAGCAGCTCCTCCTCTCTGGTCTGTGCTAATACACCCCCATGCTTCTCTCAGAAAAATAAACAGGATTAGAAAATATCTTAACCAGAACATTTAAAAACCACTAGGTTATCCAACTTTTATTTAACACTGTTTTTTCCTTTGTCCCCAGTAGCTAGCACACTTAGCCACCTCCAAGGGCTATATAATCAGCTTATGTCATTCTCCCATTTTACAGCTGAGGAAACAGATGCTTGGGAGAAAGCATGATTTGCTCATTGTCACACATCAAATCTAGGGCAAAACCAGGAATCAGAATCCAGGCTCTTGGATCCAGGGCTGGAGCCCTTTCTCTATGCCACACTGCCTTGGTGAGCTATTTTACAATTGACTGAAGCACAGAAGCCCAGTCTAGATGGCAGAAGATGCAAGTGATAAAACAGAAGGTGAAAGCAGATACACATCACTATGCTAGCAATACAGCATCATTAACAGAAATTGGTATAAATCTGCACAAAGAAAATTATGTTTCTGTCTTCCGATGCTGTGGCTCTGCTGAACAGGAACTAATGGCTGTAACTGGGGCGAATCGCAAGCGTAGACAAGGCCTAAAGAAAGAGAGGGAGATCACGTTATGGAGGTGTGAATAATTTACTCCAAGTAATGCTCTGGTGCTAAGAGAAAACAGCCTTCAAGAGAGATCTCCACTTTTTGTCTCTTGCTCTGATCTATGGAAACAAAAGGCAAGTGAGGAGTGGAACACCACAGCATACTGGGGGCCTATTCCCATCAGAAGCAAGCACACGGGGGGCCAGCAATTCCGTTCTGCCAGCTGCCACTGCTCCCTGCCACCGTCTGTCTGTACAAAACAGGCCCTGCTGTGCCAGCTACACCTGGGTACGGACAGACAAAAAATAATCTAAATCTAACCTCAAAATGAACCATTGCCAAACAAGTGCCCTGTTCTCTGCAAGCCTGGCAGTAACACGATGCCTGGCCTGACTTTACCTTTGGGGACAGGGCTTGCTATTAACCTGAAGCATAGCAGTCTATTCTGGAGCACTAGGGGATTACAGTACTGATGCATCATCAGATTAAGAGTGGACTGCTTTCAAAAGACAACTACTGTCTGCTACTGCTGCTAATTTAAAAAAAAAAAAAGCATCCAAGGAAATCAATAATGGAAGGATAACTTCAAGGTGAGGAAGGTTCAATTTTGTGTTTTCAAGCGTTTTATTGTAATGCAACATGCCATGATTTTTATTTATTCATTTTAATGAAAACACTATCTGACGGAGAGTTACTATGCTGTGAGCTGAGGCCCTACATAAACATAACATGCATTTACTTTGTCGAGAAGTATATTTTAAGCACTCTATCGCCAGGCTCCACTGACTTGGAGGTTTTTGGTTTATAAAGTCTCTCCATGGAAAAGAGCTCCTGCTAAGTGTAATTATGGTTTCTGCTTCTGAGTCAAGGCACGAGCCAATACCAGGTTAGAACTCCAGTTTCAGAGTGGTTATCCAGTCTGGGATCCCATACGACTTAGACCTTCACCCCTCTCCGTCTCAAAGCAAATAAAACCAGCTTATACAAACCAGTTAGTGATATAACTCAGTGAAGAGGAAGAACAACACAGGCTTGACTACAGGACAGAGAGCTAGAAATACTTTTTTTTCTATAGCAGTTCACCTCCCTGCAGTTCTGGGAAAGTCACTTAACTTTCCCCACAGTTATCCACTTGTACAAGAAGGATAATTATACACAGTTTCTTTCCTTGCTGAAAAGCAACTTGCTGTATTACAGAACTTAGAAGAAAGGGAAGGGGGTAAGGTATCATTAGGAAATCTTTCTAAACTCTTTAGAACAGTCCAGTGTGTATTACCAACCTTGCCATTCCCAGCTCCAAACCCTGACGCCGTGACTGGGGAACAGCAGTTCCTATTGGTCTGCTAAAGACTGCAATGACATTTTCATTAGCAGAAAAAAACCCCACACCTGAGCATACTGGAAATGTATCACTGTATGAAGCACCCTACACAGAAATCACTAAATATAGTCCTGTACCTGTCTATCATAAGCAAAACTATTCTATCCGCTGAGAAGAAGGAAGGAAAAAAAGACATGGCTCCTTCACCATGCCAGAGGGCGTATTTTCTTCATCCATCAGGCTTAATATACAGTTAGAGCCATCCTGTTAAAATTTTAGCAATGGGAATCTTAAAAGCTGCAGGCTACAGAGAAAGCGCATTTCTGATAGCCCAGTGTCTTCTTCCAATTACTCTCTGTCAGCTCACTCTGAAGATCCATATCTCACTGAAGGTCAATTGTGGTTGAAAACATCCAGTACAGACTCATCCATGATAAGAGTAAAAATAATGAAGACATATCCATCCCGAAACAGTGCATGTTCAAATCTAGTAGGAAACCCAAACAGGATCCCTTTCTGATTTCAGTCAGCAAGACAAATGTCACAGTTGAGAGGGACAAGGAAAAGAAAAAAGGGAGAGAAAGAGAGATTGTGTGCTTTTACAGCAGCCTGTGATTGCTGTCATGTCATCGCTTCCTGAGTGTTTGCCCTTCTGCGGAAGAGATCTAAAAAAGAAGTCTCACACGCTAACCAGGCGGCAACTGCCTGAAAACTCATTCTGGGCCTGAAGGATGGGAAAGGAAGCCATGGTCATCATCTTCCAACCCATTTAGAAGGGCAGATGTTTTTATTTAGGGAGTGGGAACACTAAGGTTTTAACCTTGCCAACACTGGATTGTTTTGTGATTTTTTTTCCTGTCTGAAGTTTTGTGAGTTGAGGCATTTAGAAGACAGAAATACAAAGAACAATACAAGTTGCTATACTAGCATATATACCATATACGCTAGCATACGTATCATATATACTAGCATACAACTATCGGGACAGAGGTATCACGACACAATCACAGCAATACGTTTCCATGGGTAGGCAATGCCTTGAAAGAGTCACTCTGAATTTAGCAACGTTCACATCAAAGCAAATAAATACTATGTAATGAAAACATAGTATGAAAAGTCTAAAGATATCCTTAAAACAAAAGTGACAATGAACTCAGTTTTCTGTGTTCTCCCAAGATGTTCTCCATCACCCCAGTAATCTTTTTGTCCACACAGGGGAACAGAATCTCTACCAATTCTATGAAAACTACACCTTGTGAATTCCAGAGACCATGGACAGTATCCTGCATTCTCTCTGGTGGATGTCCTCCTCAACCAATAATCATCTGTTGCTTCTTAGCTTCTGAGATCCAGGAAGACCACTGTATCAGAACATATGTAAGAAAAGAGAGCAGCACAACTCAAGGGTGAAAAATAGCAAGTTCTAGCACCCAAAAGGCAAGGTAGAAACTAGACACTTAGAACAAATTATGCCAAGGAAATTATTAGAAAAAAAAAAAAAGGAGAAACATTAAGATTATTCAAGAGAAATTTCTGAAAATGTATCCAAGGATGCAAAGAATTTTTTCTTAAACCAAGAAGGACAGAAGACAATTAAATCTATTGAGGAGTCTGCAGAGAAGTTAAGTACTTCGTTTCATTACTCTTCAAGGAGAATAATGGGAAATTCTTCATCAAGGGATACTCTGTCATGGGAAATCAAGAAATTGCTTGCAGATAGAGAAGTCTCTAAGGAAGAGACAATTTAAGGACCTTAGCAGTTCTGAAGAAAAGCTTAAAAACAAAGCGATGGCGTTTTGGAACACTGACCTCATTTGGATCTCCTATACTACAGCAGGTGAATGATACTAAGATACAGAGACCACAGAGGAAATGAGTGTAATTCAAAGATTACAGTTTGTAGAGATTTATTTGAGTCAAGAGGCTGGACACTGAGACCAGTTAAAAAAGACAAGCAAGTATGTGAAACAGTATTACTCATGCAGAACAAAGCAGCGCAACTTTGTAAAGGTAAATAGCGTACCTTTACTCCTTTTAATTTGACAGAAGGCAAAGTGAAAGATCCAGTAGATATAGTAGATCTGGGCTTCTGAACCACAATCCCCAGTTAGATAATTATTTTAAGGTTAAGATTTTGCCAAAAAATAAAAGCAAGTTTCTGACAAAAAAAAAGTATACATCTGTGTCTCCTGGAGAGAAAGGTCCTGGATGGCAATGTCAGAGATTTTAGCAGCATGCTAATACTCTGAAGTCAAGAGATAGCAGGCAGGTGGATGAACTACACACCGACAGTAGATACCACTGTGGTAAGCTGAAAGTACCAGTAACAACAGCTCAAGGTCTGCCCAGCAGACACTCCCAGCACCTACTGCGACTCGGCACTCACAGACGTGCAATAGGGCTGCACGTCAGATCAGCTCGTCAATCCTACAGATAACAAATATATTCATTTTTCGGTAGGGTTAATTTTCAGTCAGATCACTGAACTGATTCAGCTTACAGGGCAGCTGCACAATCTCTAGAGTTCACGAAACAGAATAGTCTTGCGAGACCAGCATGTTTCTCACAGTAGCTTGAAATGACCATAAGACCATGCCCAGACAACAGCAAAACCGTTTAACATTCACTTTCCAGTAGGCTAACAACTGAAGCCACCACAGGAGACAAGAAGGCACAGACAATGTTGCCTTCGAACTATTTTCCAAATAGCCAGGCTCCTTTTTCTGATGCCTTTGCAGGTGGTACTCTTTGGTCACGCAAAACATCCTTTTTCCCTCTAGACACTGGACATCTATGGTCCCCAGTGAACATTTATATGATTTGAGTATCTCTCAGCTAGTAACTGGACTGAGGCACATTTCATGGGAATTACCAAACCATTATCAGTAACTACTGAGCTGGGCTGGAATTCACACTGGTCATTTAGCTGGAAAAGGTCCCATCTCAATATCCTGAACCATCCAATCTCCGCATCTAATTCGTTCTGAAATTACACCTCAGCGATCTGGCACCCCTGCCCTGCCTGCAGGACGAGCCTCTTTCCATGCCAGTGGTTTAGACAACAGGAGGTTGTTCCTTATTTTCCAAGGAATGCAGTTATCAGAGTTTTGTCACTGCTTTTTAAAGAGCGGATCCAAGGGGCTAATTCATCCTTTCCTCTCAGATGATCTTATGTAACGAGAAAAATTCCTCCACAGAGTTCCTGCTTAACTAACCTTTCTGACCAGGTTCTCACAGAGCAAAGAGACACAAAATGTCAGGCACCCACATTCCCAGTGACCCCAAGAAATTTTCCTGGCCTATCTATACGGACTATTAGCTCTCTCAAGTTATTCTTGGTCAGTAAAACTCACTGGAGACTGACATCTGCCCGTAACTTCTTCAATCCTTTCTACTAAGAACTTCTACAGGAGGCACAGAAATACTTTAGTCCTCCTCCACACTTAACACGTATGAGTTAAGATTTAGCTGGTACTTGTGCTACTTTCAGCCATTCTGCACATAAAAGCAGGCAGGCAACATGGCCCACCATCTTGTTCCATCAAAGGGAGGAAAAAGAGGGCGGTTTAGCAAGGCAACAACTGGAGTTGTCACACATTGATGTAAAGCTCACACCAGTGCCAAGGCAATGCCTTCCTGCTTCAGGCACATCTATCCGTGTCTGCTACAGTCCATTTTCAGCTATTGTTGTAAAGGTTTCTTTCACCTCCCTGCACTTAGGTTATAGATCATGTAGATCTGTGTGGGTGTTTTCTTGGTTTTGTTATTCTGCAGAACTCGAAGTCAGTCACCAAACAGAGACAACTAAAGTAGAGATTAAAGAAAAGAGAAGAGAAAGAAGCCAGGTTTAGTGACCATAACGCATTCTGTAGAGGAGATGCTCTATAAAAGGACTAAATATCCATCCCACCAGAGCACATTTGCAATGCACACATTTCTGGCTACTAAGGTACTGTGCCAAACATGGCAGTAAATCCTCAACTGTTTGGCAGATCATCTCAACACAAACATTACTGAAACCAAGGAACAAACGCATCCAAAAATTATTTTTCTAGGATCCACTTGCTAAGGGAATGCTCAATAAATATAATTCGAAGTAGGCTGGCACTTCATGGAAATGCTTAAGAGTCAAAACCTTCCCCACCCCAAAATAAAGAAACAGTTCACTAGAATTTCTACAGTTCTCCAATTCAATTTATAATCTCCTTTGCAGAAACCAAAGCAGTAACTAGCCTAAGGTGCTAGCATCAGTTCTGAATATGCACTCAAAGGATTCACTCACCAATTAACATTGATTCTTTCTGGTACTCTTTGCTGAGGTGGCAGCGCTGGGTCACACAGGACACGTATCTCTCCAGAACATACCAGCACATTTCATAGTAGAAAGGATAACGGAATTTGGCATGCACCTGAAAGCAAGATCAAGATTGTCAGTGCACAGGGAAGGGAGAGAAGTTTGCAGCACAAGGGCCAGTCATCATTCTCATCGTGTTATCAAGAGCACTAACAGTATGCAGGAGGGGGAGGGGAGAGAGGGTGGGAGTCGAGTGAGACGTATGCCCTCAGCATACAAAATGAGGAGACTGCCTGCCTGCCTGCCATGATAGCATCATTTCTTGGTTCACTAATTTGTATCCTCTTGGGGTGGTGGGAGAGGAAAGGGTTTGTGTTCTTGTGAAATCATGAAACTGATGGATGGCCCCTTCGGTATTATTTACCTACTGTATAAACATAGGGTGGTCACATACAGATGTTAGTCACTAAAATTCAAGTTAAAATAAAGGTGGGATTTTTAATTTCCTAAACACTATCACATGATTTTTATCAAAATGGCAGCATTACCTAAAATGAGTCAAGCAGGAAATACATCTTTTTCAATTATGGTCTTCACAACAATTTGATTAAACAAATGAACACACAAATTCTTGATTATTGATAGCTACACATTAAAAGGAAAAATCCCTTACGTGGTTTACACTTAGTATTTTGGTAGCAAGTTAGCTTTTGCCACAAACAGAATAGAAAAGCAGGATTTTGACAAAAGATCCCGTCAAGCTGTGCACTTTTTCTTACACCTCAGACCTGTTGTTCTCACACAAAAAGCTTATTCTCCAACACTACATATTTGTGAGATTTTTTCAGATTCAAAAGAGAACAAAGTGGGTTTCCTTCCTTTCCAACATAGTTTTCTATCTGTGGGAGGTCACTGTATCAAGGAAGAATCTGGGAAGCTCCTAAAATGCAAGAACATACGTGTATTTGTTGTGATTTGTTAAAAATGGATGGCATGCATCTTCCGTGCACTTGTACCTACACTGTACACTTCTTTCTCCTGGTGGCACAGAAATTTGCATTTTGGAGGCCTGCATGCATGCATTGCACTGGGATTATAGGAACTGCTTTAAGACATTCTATGCATTTTAACTGCTCACCTAACCAAGAGGTGTCCACCCACCTTTAATGAAAAGCTAGACTGCACCAGAAAGAAACATTCTCTTAGGAAGCCCGTTTTTAAAAAACAAAACCAAAACACCACCCCACCCCAGATCATCCAAAACCCCAAAGTCTAAACAGAACCACTAACCCAGCACCTGGAAACTCAGATTCAGCTCTGCAAAGCAGGCACTGTCGAAACATCTGCATGGTGATGTAAGCATCCACTTGAGCGTATCAGTGACTTACTAGAATGTCCTATTTGAAAACTGTCCCTAAGGTGGACAGTCAAAAAACTTGCCTCTGTTCCCAGGGCACAGGAAATGCAAACACTTTTAGCAGTAAAACAAAATGTAATGAAGGGAAAATATACTGTATTGTCCCACTAAATGTATCCTAGTGTAGGATTTAAATACTCCATGGCAATTCCCAAAAGTTGAGATCTCTTAAATTCAAGACAAATGCAGGTGGCAAATCTGAACTGCATGTTGCTATGGGTCATGCATCCAGCAGTGCTGCACCTTTTCCAATGTTTGCCTGTGTTGTTTGTTACAAAGCACACACACCAAAAAAAGGGAGGGGGAAAGAAGGCAAAACCCAACCAACCAACATCCCCCTAATTGTCAGAACATTTAACCCCAGAGCCTTTTTGCATTGGAGAACATTTTTGCTTTGGTTTAGTTATTTGTCATAAAGAAGAGATGGAGTCACTTATCGCTATTACGGAACACAGGGGAAATTAGCCATGCTAAAATATATGCTAATAAAGGAACTCAAATTTTTCCAAGAGAGCACTGCAGGAAACAAAATTTGCAAAGAATTGACTTACAAACAGGAAGCCGCCTTCCACCCCTCAGCCTTCAAAAGGTTTTCAGCCACATGCCTGGGAATATTAAAGACATCATTGCTCAACATTTGTTGACAGATTCTGAGCTTCACCAAATTTAGTTGTTACCAATGTTAATTCAATGTGAAAGACAAGGCAGTAATGCATGCAGTGCTCCCATTATGTGTATCAATCTTTAATATTCAATTTGAGTTCCTAATTGCCTCACTATCAATGTTCCAACCCACAGCAAATCCCTCCATGCCTCTGTAATTCACTACTTGCCTGAGAAGGCTCTGCTTTTACAACCCTTCAGAAGTAAGAGCTACCATATGTAGCAAGAGATACTGTGCAAAGATCTACAGTGCCTTTTGCCAGTAATGCAAATCTAACAGTGCTTTAAAAATCTTTTAAAGTTTGCCTTATGGAGAAGTATAGAGGAGTATGTTCTTTATGGTATCTTTGGACATTTATTAATTATAATGGACATGAACTGCACCATGTACATGTCCATAGTTTTTCCATTGTATGCTTATGCTCAAATGAACTCTTACGGGGAGGGGGGCAGGAATAAAAGAAAGAAAAAGAAATTAAAAATGTTCTGTGATGAATTTAAAGTGCAATATCTGATACGGACACTGCCAGAGGACTAAATCCCCCACTAGCAGGGAAATACACCAGATCATCTAATAGCCATTTCCAGCTCTAACTTCTGTGATTAATAATTTACAACTCACTGAATAAATTTTTTAATTATTCCTGTACAGCAAGAAAAATCCTCTCTGGAATATGATCCATTTCCTCAGTTCAAAGTGAAATTATTTGAGAGACTTATATCCCCTTCCAAAAACAAAACAAAAAAACCTAAGCAAGTAAGGCACACATTTTCTTTGAGAAAGTATTAGTCTCTTCCACAATGTCCATTAAAATCATTAGAAACTCCACCTGTGTTTAATCAATCTAATCATAATATTGAAAAACAATTTATGATTATTTACAAAATGTATCTACTTAAAACATTATCTTACATTCCAGAAAACAAAATCAGTAGCAAACACCATCATCTGTGAGTGACCACCTTACGTATATATTTTGAGTACTTATGTCCCTATCTATGTTCAAATATTTTAACACAGTTAAATTTAGATGAGTTGGGAGTAAGTTTGACACATTCTTCCTCTTCAGTAATACAGAGCTGTAACAGCCCTATGCCAAGATGATGAATCTCTGCATGGCAGCCTGCTTTGCAGTTATTCAAGCTGGTCTAGCAGAGAGCTAAACAGCTTGGCCTATTTGACTAGCTGTTAATTGGCCTCTAGGAAAGCCAGACTGCAAAATGAGAGTCTCTACAAACTGTACGGCTGGAGAATATTTGTTTACCTCAATTGCACATTAGGAGCTGTTTTCAACAATAGACATGTTTTTTATTACTCCTTAAAACTATTTTTAAATGGCTATAACCCTCTTAAAAAGTCTCCCAGGGATATGAAAAAATAAGCTAGAATAAGCATGACAAGTATATAAACTAGACAATTTTATCAGGCTGTAAATCAGCATTACCGTTTCAACCATGTATTTATTCTTGTCTTAGCTGCTAAGACAATAACAACTACACCTACCATAAAAATGACTTGGAATATCAGCAATCAAAAATGATTAAGCATTATATAGCAGGTTTAAACACAGTGAAACCTCCATAAAATTACTCTGTGCAAAATGAAGAGGGGAAACACACCTGTATTACACTTTGATTTGAGTGTGGCAAATTACTTCATCAATCCCATCATGTAATTTACTTCTGTGCTATACACAATGGAAAGATCAATACTGATGAGAAACTCATTTGCAGTATGTTCACCCTGGCAAATCAGTGTGAACTACATACTGTACTGAGTCTTCTATACTAGCCAGCGTATGAATAGAATTATTTGAAAAAAGAAATTACAAAATTTGATTGGCAAAGCAAATAAAGTAGTACACGCTAGAATTCTATTTTGAAAACATTTACCCCTTCAAGATTCCTGCATGATATTTTTAGGTTTGGAGTGAGGGTGGTGTTATTATTTCTAAATAATAGTATTGATTTTCTTGCCTTTTATCAAACTTCTGTATGCCTTAGTTGCCCAGCTTGTATTTTGTTTCTGTCTTGAAATTCTTGCTATTCTCTGACTGTTTGCACAGCTTTGTTATTATACAGCTGCCTACGAGCACAAGTTTGTGAATGCAGACAGGTACAGGCTGTGCATAACACATTGCTAGCACACAGCAAAATGCAAGTGCTGAAACTGTTTCTATGAAGTTGTGAAAATTCTGGGCTGTTGGCTTTCATTAGTCTTTTTTAAAAAGTATTTTTGGAGGGAAAACAATAAAGATCTACACAGACTTTGAAGAAGATATAAACCAAAACTGACAAGAGTAAAGGTTTGATTTGGGACTTCCAAATGTCCCAATATCCCTTTCCAAAAAACTCTGACAGGACATTTTCAAAGAGGCAGATATCCAACTTGCAGAACATTCCCACAGGATCAAGGTGCTGGAGACTTTTCAAAAGCATTACAGTGTAACTGGCTGGTAAGTTCCTAAAAGTTACCAAAATACTTGACTGTTATGGGGAAATCTGCCTCCTAGTGTAAAAGCTTAGCAGATCAAAGCTGCCCCGAGCTTCCCAAGGAGAAGGGCCTGACATGAAGCACTGCTGAGCAGTTACAACCCAAGGTGTGCAATCTTGGGTTGCTCTAGTCCTGTGGGAACAAAATGTCAGCTCTTCTGCTACTTCATGAAAAAGAGCCTTTCCTTCCCCTCTTCCCCATAAACATCAATGGAAATAACTTGTTTCTGGCATTGATTCTTCTTTCTGGTCCTCACTTCTCCATCCTCCATGCAAGTTGCCTGTGTTAGCATCCTTCCTGGCAGCAACAAACCCTCCCCTTGAGCACCTGCAGCACATATATCCAGCATATATTGCTGGTTCTTATTTACAGTGACTCTGAAAACCTTCCTGTGCCTAGCACCTCTGTCCAGCCACAGTGAGCCCCTTCTTGCTTCTGCTGTAACAACTTTTTCCTGTCCAAGTGCCTTTACGCTTTCTTAAGACACCTGACATTCTTGCCTTGGGATACCTATTCAAAGTCAGGCTGAACTCCACTCTGGTCTCTACCTCCACTTCTGCTGTCTGCTATATTCCCTCGAATTCCCCTGAATTTCTGGTTTTGTCTTCATCTCCCTTCCACTAAGAATTCATTTATCTGCTTAATATTCCTTCTCTTCATTAAAATCACCCCAGGAAACTAACTGCTCCCACCACTGTTTTGCAATGTGAAGATTACCAGGCCTTGTACCCCCTGTGAAGTAGGGGAGGCTGCGGGGAGGACATCCTCCCTCTCACTGAATCAGAGATGTATTTCAAAACAATGCATATTTGCTTCAGACCTATGCACTCTCACTGCAAAGAAAGCAATGTGGGGTAAAAGCTCCACTTGGAGCCAGAATTGTGCCCTGTTGTAGAGGCAAACAAGTGAACTGTACTGATGTCCAAGACACCATTTTAAGACTTTTTAGTGAAGAAGAATTGCAACTTCCTGCCATTTTGCCAGTCCATATCTCCACAAACACCACACCTGGCACCTGCGCCAATGATTTATCAGCACTGTCTCAGTGCAATGCCTCCAAAACAGCCAGCCACAAAAAGTCCCCATGTGAATTTGTACATACCACTGGTCCACTTTTGCATCGAAACACTGTAATTGCCTTGCACAGTCTATTTATTAGCCTACTGAAACAGTGGCATTTCCTTCAGATTCTGCTGCTTTATGAAACTGCACAGTATATGACGACTAGGTGTCCTGTCTATTAATCAAGGGTAAAATTTTCACTTCCAACAAAGAGGCTGCACAGTAACCTCCTCCGAGATGTAATACTCCTTCCATCAGGGAGATGCTACAGCCAGATGAACATCACAATGTTCACATTAATGTCCCACCCTAGATACTCTTTGTTCAAGAAATTCTTGCATAGTATTGAGTCTTTGTAGAAGAAAATCCTGCAAAGTATCGAAGACTTCATTTCATATGCAACTTCTGCGCAGCTTTATCAGTTCAGCTGTGGACGGTAAAACCATCCTAGTCCCGTTAGTTCTCCAGGCTCAGGTATCCGTTCTGGGTGCGCACAGAGGTTACCAGAAGTACTGATATACAAAGGTTGGTAAAGCGCAGTATGCTTTTGTTCAAAAGGAAAGGTGTTTATGAAAGTTTAACAGGCAGACAAAAGACAGAGAAGGGACACATCTGTGGGAAGCAGGGAAAAACAGACGAGTAAATCCCACTAAAAATAGCCAACATTTGAAAGATTCGTCTCTTCATGTTTACCTCTTGTTTCAATGACTCTGACATGGAGATCCCATCAGTTCCTGTTTGTCAGAAGGGAATACGAGAGAGCGACTATGATAGATCATAGTCACAAAGAACTGTTCAGTTAAAAAGAGAATCAAGTATCCTTACCCTTGTTCTGTCCTCAATTTCATAGATGCGAAGCTGCATGGGAACATTAAAGCTATGCAGGATATTTCCACCAAACACCAGAGAATCTACCGGAGTATAAACCGCATGTATCCACCCTAGAGAGGGAAAGCAAAGAACTGAGAATGCCTCATGCTATGTAGTATTATAGAGCAATTTATAATCAAATTTTAACAATGCCATGAACCCCATTCTGCAGGGGATGAGAGGTTAAAGCAGTGAAAGGTTAAATGGTACACTCGTAGCCACACTTTAAGACTAGTCATACAGAAGAATGGCATCTTATGATGTACAGTCTTACAACCCTCTGCAAATTGGATTCTCCTCTTTATTCACAGAATAGTTACAGTGTTTACTGAGAGCATGCGAGCTTGTGACTCAACCACATCCATGACTAAGAAGTAAATTCAGTCTGTTCAATACACTTGGTTCTCAGATGTATCTACTGGCACCTTCAGTAGCGTTGCAAATAATGTTAGCAGTGGTGGTGGGGTTAGGGCTGTGGAAGTGGACTGAGTCACATCAAACTTCTTTCACACCAGCACCAGAGCATACATCTTCAGATGTCAATTTCAAATTGACCTCCTTCAGAGGTGAAAGTTTCGTATCCTACTATCAGCTTCCTGAAGCAACTGACAAATCTTTTTCACTGCAAGCCTCAAGTTAAGAGGTTCAACACTTCTAGCACTGGAGCTGATGAGACTGTTTTGACCCAATCCTGCAAGGGACTGAATTCATTTCATAGGCTCCAAAGCAAGGGAAAAATTTACTATCACAACACAAATCCAGGCATAGCAATTCAGGCAGCCACACAACAGCTCTTCTGCTTCTGCATTGTTTGCTTGGTATGCCAGCAGCTGAAGGACTGGCTATGCAAGACTGTAGCCTCTGATCTCTGCAGTGAAAAAAGAATTGATCCTGCTAATGATCTGGGACCCACAGAGACCTGACTTCTTTTTTTTTTCTTTTTTAATGAGAAGCATTACAATTTATAAACCAGCAGACAGCAAAGCAACATAGGGGGCAGTCAATTTTCTCCTAACTGTGCAGTACTTTCCATTAAAACTGTGGCAGCTTTCCTTCACTTCAAGATCAGTGAGGGAGCAGGAAAATGCCATTCAGCCTAAAGGGTTCTCCAGCTAGCAGCCATGAAAGCTCTCCTCCACAACAATCTTCAGACTGTAAAGGCCTGCAAAGCTGTATCTGAGAAGTTCTTCAGCCACAGCAGATAGCAGAACTGGGGATTTAATTTAAGGGCATATTGGTAGGAGAGAGCCAGGAAGGAAAAGAAATCAGCACTAGAATTTTCTCCCTGGAAACACAAGCTTATCACTCTGGATACATTTTTCTGAATTTCAGAATCATGGAATGGTTGAGGTTCGAAGGGACCTCTGGAGGTCCAGCTCTATTGTTTGAGCAGGGCCACCTAGAGCCAGCTGCCCAGACTATGTCCAGATGGCTTTTCAATACCTTCTAGGATGGAGACTCCACAACCCCTGTGGGCAACCTGTTCCAGTGCTCAGTCAATTTACAGGTCTGATTCCACATGATAAATGTGACACACATAAAAAAGCAGGTGGCTCATAGCTCTGGCAGCTCTCGGTGTTACTGCATCTTTCCTGCTCTAGTTAGTGTAATTTCAGTTACAGTTGCTCACAATGATCCAGTCTGTTTATTACTTCCAAATCAAGAACAACCAACTAGAGGAATTTATTTATTTTTTTTCATGTAAGGGTAGTGTGGCAACTACATACGTCAACACTGTAAGAACTCTTCACAGTTGAAGTAGTTCACCACCTCACATGAAAAACATCAGTCTGTACTAAGAGCAAACTACGGGAAAAATCAACGATCTTCCTCATCCTAGTCTTTGGGAAGGTAAAAAAATCCAAGGTCAAGGAAGTTGAGACTACTGCTTCCACTAGGTAATCAAAGATTTATGCAGCTGGGCGACAGAATGGAAACCATTTGCTGAAGCAAATCTGTTGCTGGGTCCCCAAAGCCAACTTATTGGATAGGTGCTGAAAACAGGATCAATTTGCATGACAATTCAGCTTAATTGTCAGTTTTAGAGACTATCAAACTCAAGTTTGAAAAAGTGAAATGACTTGTCTACAGTCACAAAGCTGAGTCGTAGCAGAAGACAGGTCAGAAACAGCCAATTGTGAGCAGAACATTGAAGAGTCCTCACCGCTATCTCCCGCTGCAGTTCTCTCAACACAGATCAGTCAATGTACAAACATACTGGAGCTGGCAGATGCAATAAGTTATTTTAATGGAACGATCAAAAAATTCTAAATACACTTTGTTATCAAATATTTACAACTTAAGTAAAAGGAGTTAACTGAGCTGAAACCTGGCTTTCTAGTCCTATATGAAAGGTATAAAGGAGCTATCCTTCATTTTATACAAAATAAAATCCCATCAATGCAGTTGTTCCTCAAGTGTATGCTTTTACTACAACCACACAGGAGCCTCCTCCTCCAAATTATACTGTCGGTTTCATTGTTTCTTGCTCTTTGGGTTTCAGTCTCTTAACACCTTCCCTGACCTCTCAACTCCATCCCCGCTAGATGGCAAAGGTCTTTGTGTTAATAACCTCTAGACTTCCTTGGTAGTAGTCCTAATATTTTTGGGAGAAATGTAAAAGGATCTATCACTGGCTTGAGCTAATGCTGCAACAAATGGTGTCTCAGACATGACAAACTCTCAACAGAAAGATTAACAAACTTGAATATAGTTTCAATCCTGTATTGTTGATGAGCTGGTAGAGGTGCAAGTCGAAAGTCTTCCCTAAAGTACCTGAGAAAACCTCTGGTATCCAGGTCTAAACTCATCTTACAAACAATTAGTACCTTCAACACCTAACTTCTGAACTAAATAAACAGTAGTTCCCTCATGCACATATTTCTAATAACAAGACTGAAAATAACTGCTTTTATGACTCAGTTCTCAAAAATAAAACGCTGTAATAATGAAGCACTAAAATCCATCAGGGTTGGAAAAATAAAAATAAACCAGAGACCAAGTGACAAACAGAAAGTCACTAACCGTAAAGTCCTTGGGAAGTAAAGCATAGCTCAGAGATGGGTAAGGAAGATGCCCGTGGGTAACATCCCTTCACTGTTGAAGAGTGCTGAGCTAGGCACACAGCTAAGACCCAGCAAACTCCTAGATCTCCAGCAGTTCATGTGGTTCCACATGCAGGATCCAGCTCACAGCCCCTCTGCCAGCTACAGGACACAGCCCTGTCAGAGGAGTCACCTGCTCATGAGATAGATTTTGACCACTCAGCTGCATAGTGATTTTCTGTCACACTGCATCCCAAAATAGTTTCAACTTGCCTGAGGAACGTACGTGCAATATTGAAACTGCAGAGACACAAGCACCAAGAGGTGTATTCCAGGGATGTAGGGCACTATGGGCAAGATTAGACAAAAAAGATGGACAATTGACAAGGCAGAAAACCACAGGAAGACTGGCACAGATGTTACAAACAAAAAAAATAAAAAAACTCCTCCTATTCTAATCTGAACAAGGCTGCACACAGAGAAAAACTGAAGAGGCCAGCACCAGAAAAGTAGAAGTAGGAGGAAACAGAGACAAGCAGAAAACAGGAAACAGTTTCCATGAGGGTAATATATTGTGGAAATGAGCTCTGAGAACATAGAAGCTTGGATGGCACATTCAATTCATTCCCACAGCTTAGATACAAGCACGACTCAGAAATAAACTGAGGAGGATGAATGTTCACTGTGATCATTTGCAAACAAGAACACCCATCTTCTAAGCTTCCTGATTACAAAGGTTGTTAAAAAGAAAGACAGACCTCCAGAATAGGAGCAAGCTGGAGGTATGCGTAAGACAAAAACGAAGGCCAAGGGGATTGCTTTAATGTCATCCACACCAATACATCCCACCTGTCTCACCTTCACCTACGCCATTACTTTTTGCCGGATGAATTGACAGGTCTGTTAACATGGATGATCACGCCACTCTGTGCTGGACAGACTGTCATGTCTGCTCATCTATGTCTGCATCTTTCAGCTCTCACAGCAAAAACTTGCCACACAGCCTCCAATATGACACCTCTGAAGTGAGTGGCATCGATTCTCTCCTCAGTGACTGCTTTCTACTGTCTGCATAAACCCTGGTACTACTGCACAACCCTATGTTTCATGGGCTAGTCCAAGACAGGAGATAACATCTCTCCCCTTAGTAATACTCTCAAAAACTGTAATATTCTCAAAAAAAAAAAGGGAAAGCAACACAGAACAAAATGCATCAAATTTAATTTTATCCTTAATGCTCAAAAAAGCACTGCAGTCATATCAGAACAAATGCATTAAGGACTGAAAAAGTCAAAAGTCGGTGGAATAAGGTATTGTTCATTTTTGGCTGAAATACACACAAAAAGAAGCACCTTCTAAACGTTATCTAAGGCTACAATTAAATCCTATAGCTGAGAGAAAGACATACACTGTGTGGCTTCAAGGATTAGTCATGAATTAGAAAACTCTTCCTCATGGGTGACCAGTTTCAAACCAGCCTGTGTTGACGGTGGTAACGACTGAGCGAACGTGGAACCAGCCCATCCTTCTTTCGCAGGCTGGTCCCGACAGCTCGCAACTGGAGCACGCTCTCAACGCAGCGCAGCGGCTCCTGCACGGCCACTGCACAGTCCTGCCCTGTGAGCAGAGTATGTCAGACCACACAGCAGCCACGCCAGCAACGAGCCCAGCTTTAGGAGTACAGACACTGCATAGCGACTGCTCACAACCCTTATTTCAAGCCTCAGCAAGAAGACTGTCCACTTCTGGTGTTTCTGAAGTTGATCTTTTTTATTTCAGTTCTTTGTGATTAATGAGTATTTTTCCCTTCCCAAAAGAATCTTAGTTTAAGAAGTGAAGCCAACGTTGAGCAGGAATTCTATTCAGGAGACTCAGAAATACTCTCAGCTGATTTACAGTTACAAATTATTCCACCACTCCGAAGATACACTTGAATATTGAGATGATATCATCTCTAGTAAATCAAGAAGGTAAAATTAACAGTAACAAAAGCTTTTCTGAACAGTTAAAAGAAAGATACAATCTCATTATCTTTTGAATTTTATAAAGCAAGTATTATTAAACATTGCAAACTTGTTAGAAGATTTCAGGGGACTGCAAATTCCTACTGTATCTTCAAGGATGCAATCATCCATCTGAGAATAATAAAAAATAATATTAACTTATAAAGCTATGGGGCAAACAGAGTACAAGCCCCAAGCAAAACCACGGTGCATCTGTTTCCATTAGTAACTGAACATATATGTTGCTTTGTGATATAGAAGGCATATATATTTTCCTGCAATTCTACAGCAACTTGGGGTGGAAAAGATGAAATATATATGTCTCAAAAATAAAAAGTGACTCAGGAGATAACCTTACAGTAGGCATTGCCAGGAAATGAGATGTTACTTCTCTCATCTCTAAAGAGGAATGATTGCATCATAATAGTGCCCACAACCAAAAATATCAATGAAACATCATGTTTACATTTTAAAATAAGTAAAAAAATTAATAATTTTACCCCAGTAGTACAAGTAATACAGCAACTCTCAATCTTACATCATTTGATAAGAATTAGGTAGAGCACTGCAGAGGAATAGAACGAAAAATCCAACATTATGCTGTCACCTTCTATCTGAAAGCAGACACTCGAGGCAAAAACTCCCCTCTCTGATCCTCTCTACTGATCTTCATCGCTCAGTCCCTAAAGGTTCCAGGCAAGGAGCTTCCATTAATGTCAGTGGAAGCTCCCAAAATGGGAAAAGCAAGCAGCAACCAAAAATAGCCAGGCAGCTATGCAGCCCTAGTACAACTCCTTGCAAAAAATTTACCAGTCAGATTTTAATAGCCTGTCCTTCTCCTTGATACAAAGGCTACATGCTACCTTCTGGCCCCATTACATAATAATTCATCAAATACTGACTGGCATAGCGGAGGTGACCTAAGACCGCACACTTGTAATAGGCAGAATCCTACTGATAACCACTGATACAGTACTTGAAGGACTTTGAATCCTTGCAAATACCTGCCGAGAGCCTAGCACAGAACATCCCTTTCCATCCACTTGCCTTCCCAAAAACATTAATCTGAGAAAAGTCATTATTTCTGCATTTGACTGGAAACAAGAACTTTGGAGCAATCTCATGTTACCATAATAATCACCACAGGTCAACGAGGATATTTTGTTAGACTGTGGCTCATTCTTCAGATCTCAGGAAATTAAGAGAGATTATAAGTGTCAAAGGCCCCCAACTGCATTATAAAGAACATGAGAAAAATAAAGTAAAACAAACAGCTTACTCCTCAGTGGAACACTGCCAACTCCAAGGTGAAACACAACTGTTACAAAATAGCATGCAGCAACACTAGTGAGAAGTTTGAAGAGGAACCAGAAAGGAACACCATGTCCAGTAGACAGTAAGTTACCCTGTCTGGATTTTGATCATAGGAATGTCTAATAAATCAGCACTGCAAAAGTCTTCTGCAATATCTAATGGCAGTCCATTATTCAATTTTCAGAAATAAAAAACGCACAGTGACTTTTTTGACCATTATTTTATGGACCATGTAGTGGTCTATTACTGGGACCATTACTGTCAGATTTAAATAGACAGAAGTCACCCAAAACAGCCCAGCTACTTGAGGATTTGCGCTCCCCCACCAACATAGCTCTCTAAGCTACCAGTTCACACACATCACAACATCTCATCTCTTCAATGTACTCACATTAAAGCTATGTGTTTGGAAAGCCTTCAGTAAGAACATCCATGTAGAGTCAACCCAGAAGCATACCTGCTCATGAGTCTACTGCCTCTGACCAGCAGCAGAGGCTCAGAAAGAGACTGTTAAGAAACAGAGGATGATTACAGTAACCCTTGGTAGCATTAGCTGTCTCCTCCCAAAGGAACCAAAACCAGTACGTTTGCAAACTTTCTTAGACCAATCACACTGCAAACTCTGGAATCAAACTGTATCTACAGTATGCATGACAACTTCCTTGGAGGTCAACAAAACTGGTCTTCACAAAAAGAGAAGAAAATCCAAGTTTATCCATATTCTGGCAGCCTACATTATCAGTAACAATTCAGAACTGGCTCGAGTTCACCTTTTCAAGACACGTAACAATTACACTCTTACTTCACAATATTAACAACAAATACTGCAAGACAAGTTTTCCACAAGAGACTACTAGTTAGCCTGGTTTTGTATGTCCCAACTTTGCATGTGGAAACTCTCTTGAATTTCAAGTGCAAGTGTCTACACCAAGCATAATACACACGCATGAAAGAAAAGGCTTGGTTTTTTTTAAAGAGAGGTCTGTCAGGAAATTGAGGGGAAAAAAAAAGCAAACAAGCTTAACATATTTCAAACTACTGCAAGATCTTGTTTGTAGAGGACAACAGGGAAGGAGAAGGACAATATCCATGTCAGAACTCCATCATTGACAATCAAAATGCCATATTCAGCAAGACTAAAAAACTCAAAAGAGCAAGTAGATTGAAAAAAGGATGAATTTTTCATTTTGTGTATGCGTAGTTTTGAGCTTAGGTAACAAGTGATGTTTAGAAGTACACGAGAAACTAACATGGTGTTCAGAGAATCGAGATGGAAGAGAATTTGATGCATAATGCACCGCTTGAAAAAACAAGTGCAAGGACAGAAGTACAAGATCGTTTACAGAGCATAAAGACTGGAGTGGCAGGTGAAGGGCAAGAGGCGGACAGAGAAAATGTTCCAGTGAAGTTATGCGGTGATGTAAAAGGAGAAAAATACTTAAAGAAGAAGCACTAAAGATATTTAAAAACTGGGTAACACATTGACATTAACTTAGTGAGCAGCATTTCAGATAGACTCTAGGGAAACAATCAGGACGTAACAGAACAAGTGGCTGCAGACAAGCCAAAAAACGCGCCTACAGTAATCCTGAGTTGTAGAAATCTGAGGGATGCTGCCCAAACACTGGTTCTGTGTTTCCTTAGCACAGTGATGAGAAGTACCTAAACTACTCTGTAATACCACCACAATAGACTCCAAACACTTCACACATCCTCCCTGCAAGTCATCATTGGACACACACCCCATACAAAAGAAAGCTATAGTGTAAATAATACTAGACAAGCTCTAGATTTGATTGCAACTGATAAAATTTTGTTGTTTCCCTACTGAGACAATAACCGAGCACTGAGATTATGCTCTTCCTCTTCCAGATCAGAGTTTACTCCTGAAAAGAGAAGCACACTTCATAAAGAACTTCCCTTCTATTTGGCAGGTGTGTCAGATATTCAGCATCCACTGTCCACTGTACCCGAGTAAGATGTGTTACCTTGACCAAATTTCATCTGTGTTGAACACTTAACTACATGAAAGATTAAACAACATTGCTCATATGCAGTGCAAACACCCTAGGGCTACTGTAGCACTCTTTACTAATGTCTTCCTGCATAAGGACAAGTTCTCTCCCATCCTGGGAAAACAACAGTCAGATTTCTACAGAAAAAAAATAATCATTTGCTGACACTGGTAGTGACTATAGCTTCGTCCCCTCTTGAATCTTCAGCTGTTTTAACATCGTGAATCTACATCTGGCGATAAACCTCAGCATGGCACAGTGTAGTATATTTCTTAATCAACAATTATGCTGACATCAGTTTAGGCAATTATATTAAAGGAAAAGGCCAGGTTCCTAGTTGATTTTATGACTTTATTGCAGACTTTACCAGAGTTGATCATACTTGACTCATCAGTGGGAACCAGTAAAGTGGGAGGTGAGAACGTGTAACAGTGCGTTGCTTCTTTGGAGGAGTCCTATGGGGCCATCAGGAGTACAGCTTGGCTCCTACGCAAGACCCCAGACACAGTATCCCTCAGAATCCCAACTCACTTCTCCCCACTCCGTACTTAGGCGGGACTCCTAAAAGGCTGAAGATGCACCTTGGCCCATAATGACTCGCTATGCTGACAATACTTCGCTCAATTTCTCCTTGATACCACAGCTGTGATTGTACCTCACAGTGCTTTGCAGGGTTAGAAGCACAGGTAGAAATTAACTAGTTTAAATTTAATCCTGTGAGGATGATGGCAGTGATGGAGATGAAAATACCCTGAGGCCCTGGTGAGCACTATAATTATACCTTCTGTAAGAATAATTCCCATTCCTGTCCAAATGGTTTGTAGTTTCAGGGATTTACTGGATCTACTGCTGATCCTACATTCTCAGAGAGACCTTCCATCTCCCACACGCCTATGATCTCACTCCCTCATAGGTCTTTTTACAGTCTTTTCTACCTACTTGATCCTCACACTACTATGGTATAATAGCATTTCTATGACCACCCACAAAAATGACCTGAAAACAGGAGCAGAGCAGGGTAGTTTATGGAAGAGGTCCCATTCACAGTCCAGCTGGGCACTTGCTATATCACCCTACGCTTTCTGTGACCAGACCTGTAATTAGAAGGTATTTTCCTCATGGATGAGTTGACGCTGGTCTCGAGTTTATCAAGCTCAACTGAAAGTATGGGACACACTGGTTTTACAGGCATCCGTTATCAGAGCCTAAACACTATGAACACTTATACACACAAAACACATTCAAACACTAACTAATGCAATATTCACACAAACCAGAGCAAAGGGGTTGTAGGAATTGACCTGTTTCACACAGCTACGCTCAATTCAGTGACCTGGAACAGCCTTTAATTAGGCATTTCTATACTCTTGAAACAAACATAGAAATAATGCCCTTTTACATAAATAAGAGATTTGCAAATAAGTTTTCCAAACAAAATACAGCCCAGCAAAAACCCTTAAATCCAGGTGCTTACGGAGAAATTATTCATATATGTCTTTCAAATATGGCATGGAGCCTAAAATGTCTGAGGTATTGGCATTTCTGTACTTTGGGCTTTCCTAAGCAAACAGAAACTACAGTCAAAAAACACATTTGGAATCACTTCAGCCACCACGTTACAGTTGTGTCCTGTACAAGCTCCCACAATTAGCTGTATTCTACCTGCTGAGCATGACTAAACTAACACACAGAAAGTCTTATTCGTAGCAGGCTGTTCACAGGGGAATGAAGATAAATACAAAGATGCAGTAATGGGATCTAAGCAAACAGCACAGGCACACTCAAACACCCAGTTCAAACAGTTACAGCACATTCTGACTTGTTTCAAGGGAAGACCTAATTCCTTTAATGGATTAACTCCTCCACCCTGACAGTCATTTTGCCTGTCACCTCCCAAACTGATTGGCAATAGTAAGGCCTCACCTCGAATACTGTGTTCAGTTTTGGGCCTTTCACTACAAGACACTGAGGTGCTGGAGCGTGTCCAGAGAAGGACAACGGAGCTGGTGAGGGGTCTGGAGCACAAGTCTTATGAAGAGCAGCTGAGGGAACTGAGGTTCTTTAATCTGGAAAAAAGGAGGCTGAGGGAGACCTTATCGCTCTGCAACTACCTGAAAGGAGGTTGTATCGAGGTGGGGGTCAGTCTCTTCTCCCAAGTTAACAAGCGATAGGACAAGAGGAAACAGCCTCAAGTTATGCCAGAGGAGGTTTAGATTGGGTATTAGGAAAAATTTCTTGACATAAAGGGTTGTAAAGCATTGGAACAGGCTGCCCAGGGAAGTGGTGGAATCGTCATCCCTTGAGGTATTTAAAAGACAGGTAGACGTGGTGCTGAGGGACGCAGTTAGTGCTGGTTTTGGCAGTGTTAAGTTGATGGTTGGACTTGATGATCTTAAAAGTCCCTTCCATCCTAGGTGATTCTATGATTCTTACCAAATACTTATAAATTTGCAAATTTGTGGCCTTCAACTGATACTAACAATGCTCCCCAGTTGGCAAGAATATCATCGCTGTCTTCGCATGATCTGCATTCTCTCTGTCTCCAGGATTAAAAAATAATAATCCTATCTCCACAGAGTGATTCTAGAGCTGAAGAACTGTCTGTTGTCATGTATAAAAGCTACCAATATTTATTTCCCTGGTAAGATCCACTAGACAGAGGCAATGTATTATATAATTATAAACAAACTTATGGTCCCATAATAGTCAAAAAGAGCAAAGCCTGTTATCATCTTAAATGAGGAGCATTACAGATTGCACCATCCTTAATCCAGTTTAGGCAGGAGCAGAAAGCACTGAAGCCAGCAGCCTTCAAAGCAGCAACTATGTGGTTGCTTTGCAAGACAAGCCTGAATCATGCAACACAGCTACTGAGGTGGGCAGTAGTGTAAAAATTAAGCGTGGCTAGGCTACTGGAAGATGTCCAGATGGAGCACAATCTCCATCAACAGAAGTTCTGAAGAGTTATAACAATAAAATAAAGTTGTTTCCCCAAGAAGCAACCCTGAGAGAGCACAGTGCCTGCTCTTCCATGTACTGGAATCTCCACTGAGCTCCATCAGGGAATCGAGATCCATCTCTTGCTACAGACAGAGGCAAAGAAGTAGGTTACTGAACTGCAGGTGAAACCTGCCACAAGAGATCACACAAAGCAGAAAATTTTTTTCCAAGAAAGCTAACAATAGCAAAAGTCAGTATGATTCTGATGAGAAGTAGTGGACTGACAGCCCCAGAGACCCAATCCTCTCTCCTTTTCCCCTGTACAGCACAAGTGATCGCTCCACACACTTCCCGCAGTACATTTTTCATCACTCTGGATGGGTCAATTCCTGGAAAATTAAGTGCATTCAGTCCCCAGCCTTTCTTTTGACACAGCAAATAAAGAAGTCAATATGGGGTTTAGATGTGAAGAATTGTTTTACAGAGAACTGTTAGTCAAACACAATTCCAGTGATTCCAAAAACAGTTAACAAGTGATACCTGAAGGAATGAAGAATGTATAGCCTTGTTTCAGCTCAATTCTTTGGCATCGTTCCACCCTGTCTCCCAGAAAGATATCACTTTGCTTTCCTGAGAGAACCCATTCTTCATAAAGTTCTAGATTCTGCAGAGTAGGCGGAATCAACCAGAAGATCTAAAAATAAAATAAAGATTCAGCTATTACCAACAGTCAACAAAAATAAATAGCTGAGAAATTCCAACATGGTTATCATGTGTTAGACAAATGAACGCGTAACACCAAGCCTGCTTTCTGCATAAAACACGTTTTCCAGGTGTTGTACACAGAGACACACAGCAGACGGCAGCTGCAATTAGTCCATGTGCTGGAAGTGGCAAGATAACTGTCAGTTGTCATCTCTCTTCCATGAAACATCTTACTCAAAAGATGCCTGCACAGTTTACTTGCAGTTCAAAACAGTGTGTTGGTATAGTACAACTTCATTGGACTATATAGATGAACAGTATCTGTACTACAGAGATGTTCAATCTGCTGTATTTATTTCAGTTCCCAACATATGCTGTCTATACTAGAATTGGGAAAAGCAACCTAAAACAGTAAAGATGTGAACGTAGCCATACATGCTGTATATTTTAACGCTTCTGTATCCTGTAATATTTCAGTTCAGGCATAGTGTGCATCTGCACACTAAAGGAACACGGAATCTCTAAAAGGAAACAGAAGCTCTAGCTACAGAAGGAGACTTGTGAGGGCACTCTGACCCAACAAGGGTACACACAGCCACATACTCACTGCAAGACACGTCTAAACTATGCAGCAGTAACAAGCCTAAAAGCACCACCAACAGCAAGTAACACATTTGATATTTCAAAGAAATCACTTGTTTGTTTCATAAAGGTGAATAGTGTCCTTCTAGTTCAGCAAACTCCCTGTACATCAACAAAGCTAGCTGAAATAGACCAATCACTGACTAGCCCCCCCCCGCCCCCCCGAAAAACAGAAAAAAAGAAAAATAAAAGAAAGCAACCCCTCCCACCTCCATAAGAGGCACAGAGAAATAAAAACTAATATCGAACAAGGTTCACCTACCTTCCCCCCGCGGAAAACGTGATACCACACTGAAGTGCCACCAAAATCAATATGAAAATCGGTGAAGCATCCTTTTACACTCATCAAACAGTACCTGTAAGCAGAGTGAAGGACAAAAATGAATCAGTCTGAAACAGTATTTTTCATGTCTTAATTTGCAAAGGTTACCTGCACGTGTGATACTGTTTCAACCAATTACGTGCCTACATTTATAGTACTGGGATTTGTCTCATGAAGTAACTATAACTAGGTTTCTGCTGAAAAATTAGTATCTCCACGTTTGAGTGTGGTATTCACACAATTGGAATGAAAGCCTTCAAAGTTAAGGAATGGAAAAACATTAAAAGTTATGTTGTTCAGAAATATTTCTTATGCCACTGCCAATCCCCAGGGTGGTCTTTTTAATGCTCTCCTTCACCGCTTGAGAGACATAACCTTCACCAAGAGTTGTACACAAATGGCTTCAAAGAGCAAAGTTTTGAAAAATCTAATTTGCTTATAAATCCTCCTGAACAGTCTTTACCTACTTGCCACTAATGCCATTTTTGCAAGGATTGGGGGACAGAAAGCTCGTTTGGCAAATTAACTCCTTTTTGTTCACATTTCTAAGCATTTCTGCATCAAAATACATAAAGGAACCAGCTGGCAGCATCGCTAAGTATCAAATCCACTATTTTTTATGCTGTCTTGATTCAGGTTTTCAAAGCAGTTTAAAGTCAGCATCGTTGGAAAAAGATACACGAGCTCTCATCTCGCTGCATGAATCTCAAGCCTCCAGCCACCATCTGTAACTAATGGCCGAATTACAGCCGCCCTTCTCACTATAGGCACCTTTGCAAACGCAGGAAACACACACCACTTAACCCACTAACCTCTTTTCCTTGTTCCGGTCTCCGTTTCATGGCTTTTTTTTTTTTTTTTTTTTTTTTTTTTTTTTGAGGGGGGGGTTATGGAAACAGTACCAGAATGGGATTTGCAAAAAAAAAGAAAAAAGGTTTCATTTAACTGTGTCTTTTTCTCATCACATTCAGGTAGAGAGAATCTCAGCAGTATGCAGACGGCGTGCAAAAGTCCCTCTAGATGATAGGCTGGAAAGGACCTTACCATGTGTCTGCAGAAGGCTGGCAAATCAGAGAGACTATAGGTACATAAGAGCCCGCTGCCTAGCAACCACATCCCGAGCCCGAGTTGACAGAACGATACGCAATGCTGTCATGAAGACAGTCAATTTGTGGGCTTCAAAAAAGGTCCTGCGCCTTCAACTCACAATTAAAACCTCTCCTTGCGCAATTACACGTCTCTCCTCTTACCCACTCTGGAATTTATTTTTTTTTAATCCTTCAGAAGCAGGAAGAGAGCTTTTTCTGCCCCTGGGGTATTTCAGATGCTTCAAAAATCACAGCTAGCCAAGAAGCTGTCTAGACTCTCAATATGCTCCATTTCAAAATATGAGTCCTTCCCTCCCAAATACTTTTTTTTTAATTTCTTCTTTTATGTTTTCTCTACCAAGATGTTGTTGATTACAAGTCAGATAGAATTTAAAAACAATAAAAGAAGCCCAGAAAGGAAGTTGCCTTTCTTCCAGCCAAACTGCAAAAAGTCACAGATTGACTAATTGCTCACAAAACAAAAAAACAACATGGAAATTCTGTTTGTGGGCAGTGTTGAGTATTAGAGGTTCATGTTGTTTTAAATTAAAAAATTCAAATCCTTATGGAATCAATTATTTTCAGTTTCCAAAAGGTTAGATGTAAAATATATCACACTAACAAAAATTTTCTAGAGACAGTGCTACCTACCTACAATTACCCATTCATATTAAGATATTCTGAAAGAGCATAAATGGCCTAAGCATTAGCTGGGTTTATTTACTCCTCAGTAGTCAATAATCTAAACTGGAGGCTGTCAATCTGTTTGTGTTCAGAGAGGAAATAACAGGATTGAATTTTCTGTCAAATCAAAGTGCTTAGAATTCAGTTTTGTGAGAAAACACCAAGACGGATATAACCACGAACATGCAACTCTTTTTTTCACCCTCGTTTTTCCCCATTTTACCTCTGTTTTCTTAAAACTCCTCTAAACACAACAATTTCCATTCCAATAAAGGTGGTTTTAGTGAAAGAGCCACATATGGTGATTAATAAAAACCCACAAAGCATTTGGAAAAAAAAACCCCAGTTTTTCTTTCCATCCACAAATGAGCCATGCCATTTAATTTCTACTGTTAATCTCACAGGGTTGCTTTTGTCCAACCCCAACAGCTACCAAAAGGCTCAGGAGCCTGAAAAAGCGATCTTCCGCCATATAGCAATCTCCCTTGTTACCAGAGTCTGGCACAATGCCTTTGCATTGACCTCTACAGCTTCCTCTTCCAATGTACACCGCAGTCACATGGTCCCAGCACAGCTCCATGCCACAGCTAATCTTATACACTGCTTCGCTCCAACCTCAGCAAGCGGCTTCTCATCACTAACAGCTGCTAATTTGGGGAACGACTCAACTTTTCAGGTTTTTCCATTATTTGGAAAAAAAAAAAAAAAAAAAAAAAAAAAAAAAAAAAAAAAAGAAAAAAAAAGGGAATGAGAGGAAAAAAAGATAAAGCCATAACACAGCATCCATGTTGAAAGAAATCTAGAAACTACATCCCACTGCCTGCTCTGGTAGCAGCTCTCTGCCTTCAGCGCTCTGGGCCAGAGCAGGTAAAGTGGGTTACAGGAACATAATCCCAAGTAGGGCATGGGGAGACAATCCAACTGGAGTTACACCCTGAAAATACAGGTGACACAAAAGATGCCCCAACTTTAATTTTTTTTTCACAACTGCTACCACATCCAATCCCTGCATACTCCACTTTATCTCCCTGCACAGCCTCAGTTAGGGTTTTAAAACATAAAGCTGCTTGTAATCTGTTGTGGGGGAGCTTCCCTTCCCCACTGGAGAGTTTGTTTTATGGTCTCCACAAGCCTGAAATTGTTCAAGTTAATGTATCATTATTTTGGAGGAAGGATTTGCGGTGTGGGGGAAAGGGGAACTTTCCCCCCAAAAATCCAGGCAAATTGTTAGAGAAATGATGTGAAGAAATATGGAGTAACCTGCAAACTCACAGAGAAGAACACAAACACAGAGATCCCCAAAAAAGAGAGAGGGAGATGATACAAACGAAGCTAAACCACTAAGCAAACAGAGCTGGGAACACAGAAACACCACAGAGACACCGCTCCATAAGCCAGCGCAGATACCACACTCCCAGGCAAACCCACAATGCACTCGCCACGCATAGCTACAAACCCGCAAGCAAACAGAGAAACAAAGACAGCGACGGACACGCCGGGATGCGAACGCACACACGCGCAGGCACACACACAGAGGCAGGGAAACGCAGAGGCGTAGCGTTACATGCACATGAACTCGGGGGAGACGCGCGAGCACACGCAGAGGCAGCATTACCCTCAGCTTAGCTCCTTTTCTCTCGCAATAGGTACAGCGCACCATACGGCTCTATTCCCTCTGGCATTGCAAGGGCTCCCCTGCCACTGAGCTCAGCCCATAAACCACTCCCAAACCCCAGCAGAGGCTTCTGTTTTTTGTTCGGGCCAATGAGAAAAGTATAGCTCACTCTTCCTTCCTCCCAGGAGCAGCGCCGGCTGGTTGAAATCCCTAAGCCTGAAACCGAATACCACAAACCCATGAGCCAACTGCAAGTGCCAAAGCGGGGAAAAGGAGCAGGCCCCGCTCTCCGCCTTGGCTCGCTCCCTCCCTCCCTCCTCTCTCCCAGGCCGGAGAGGTGCTCCCAGGCCTCGGACGAGGGAGGCTGCGGCGGTCCCCGGCGGCATCCCGGGGTCCCCCTTCTCCCAGGCCTCGCCTCACAGCATCTGGAAGCGGGAGCTGGAAGGGAGACGGCAGGAAACAATGGCTACCTTTGGGCGACTCCTCACGCTAACGGCCTGACCCGCACCGAGCAACACTCCCACACTGGGGCCCTGTAACCGAAAGCCACAAATTACGCCGCAAGACAAAAGAAACCATTGTCACCCGGGAGACACGGGGCCAGCCCGCCCGGCCCGTCTGTCGCCCCGGCCCCCGCAGGGAGCGACCGGCCTCTCCTCTGCAGGGAAGAGCCCCGGCTTCTCCTCAGGGAGGGCTGCCGCCTCCGGCCCCCACCGAGGGGCCCTGTGGAGCCCAGGCCAGGGGACCAGCCGGCCACCAGCCTCCACCACCAGCCCCACGGCCTTCCCGCAGGCACAAAGGCACCGGGCCCCATTCCCCCCCCAACAGGAGCGGGGCAGCCCGGCTGTGGTAACCAGCCCTTCCAGGCTGAAGTAAAAGCAAACCAGCACCTAGCAAGGCAGAATAGTAACTAATCATTAAACACGGTGCGCGCACCAGGTACTTCAAAAGCACATGAAAGACCCAGTTCTTGCCCTCAGGGGGTTACGATCCGAGTCAGTCAGACAAGAACACCACCTGAGATAAGGCAAAGCCTATTTTCTGCGATGCGCCTCGGTCTGCGCCAGAGGTTTTGTGAAGGGACCGCAAATTACACTCGCGGATCACGCCAGGACCACGGTAAGTGGCAGCACTTTCCTGGTGCCAGCCTTGCCCCGGTCCCACCCGGGCAGACCCCACGCTGGGTGTGCGCAGGTGGGCTCACACCCCAGCCTGCCGCTGCCACCCGTGGGGACCACACAGGGAAAGCGTCACGTACTTCCCTGCCCTCGGATTTCGGCACGAACAGCCCGTAGAGGATCCTCAGAACTGCACCCAGCTACGCTCTCGGTGTGCTGGCAAAGCTTGTCACTGTGGTCTATGTTCAGCTAGCACTGGGAAGGCTACCTTTGAACTTCAAGGACGAAGAGGCCTCTTGTTTTTGGTGCCTTTATTTTGCTTTCTTTTTTTTTTTTTTTTAAATTGGAAGCTTAAATTTCTGAGAAGGCACCCACCACCGCAAGGAAATGAACCAAGCTGCCAATTCACAGCGAGCTGGGGCCGTCTGCCCCTGGAACAGCATTTTGGTATTGGTGAGAACACAACTCGTTTCTCCATCCTTGTGACATGGCTCTTCAGCTCCAGGCTCGCCACAAACAGTGTTAAACGTCGGTGCTCATTCCAGTTACACGCATGACGCTGCAAGTCCTCCAAACTCTACACAAAGGAGGATTTGAGACCAACACACTGACTTGGAGACATTAAATTTTATTTACTTTGCTAGCTTGGAAAGCTTTAATGAGAACTGGCGCTTATTGGTCTGATTTTCTTGTACTTAATTATATTTATAGAGCAGTTTTGTATCAAAAGCAATTCACAAATGACATATAAAGTACATATGAGTATCTCACATGCATAAAACAGCGCCAGGTTGCATTGCAGGACCTGTGAGCTCCCTCAATTCAAGGGGCAATCTCTGTCTCCAGAGGCACACCCTCAGCTTCTAATTAAACCACAGCTCAGCAGAGCATTTTAGCATCTGTTTAAATCCATCCCTACTTAGTAAAGGAATGAATAGAAAGGAATGGATGGCTGAATAACAGCCTAGGAAAGGGAAAATAGGGCTGACCGAGTACATGATAACACAGCAGCATCCTTTTGTGAACAGGTAGATGTTTCCTACAAGATACCCCATCCTTAATCGAAGAACAGCAGCGATATATGGATTTATTATAGCAGTGCTCAGGTATTTTAAGTAATAGGAAGAATTTTGAAGGCAGAAAGGGTGCTGTAGTGACTGAGGCTTTCATTTTCATTTGTTCCATAGCACAAACTTTATCAAGTTGCTAGAAGTGCCTGTTGCTATTTCTATAGCCATCATGTCCTGGCACACTTGCTATTTCACTGCCACTGCTTTGCAAATAGTCTTGCAAGGCTACAAACACAAAACCTAATAAACAGAGAGGATAATAATTTCAGCAGGGCTATCTGTTTTGATAAACGAGAAATCAAACTAGTACATTTTTTGGTTTGGTTCAGGCTCAGCTGTATCCAGATTGCTTCAGTCCTGGCTGAATTTAAAGACAGAACTAAATCTGAGCTTGTTTTGAGCTACCTGAAAATGAGCATGGTGCACCGTGATGAAAGGAAGCAGTTCTGAGCGCAGTTCAGTTTCCTTTTGTCACAGTTCCTACCCTTAGGATTTGCAGTACCACAGACATATGAGGCGATACAACAAGCTTGTGCCTCTGAAAGCTGATGTTGCAACAGCCCTGCCTTTTCCTCCTGCCCTGGCTGCTGGTTATGCAGCACTCTGCCCTCCCTCAATCAGGTTCCCACTTCTGTGAGGCCCTTCCCAGGAACTTGCACCAGGGATGTGTAAGAGGGGAGGCAGGAGCAGGCTTCCTCGGTAGCAGTGAGCTGCTCGCTCTGCTCACCCAGTGTCTTGTGGCCCTGCACCTTGTGTGAGATGCAGAAGGGGTTTGTTGATGAGCTGCTCCCCCCCCACACACACTGCCCTGCGGTTGGCGCAAGCATTTATGCAGCCACGTGGTGGTTTGGATGGCCTGAAAAGTAACCAATTTTTCTTCTTTATTTCTGAGTCGGGTTTCAGCCAGACCAGTCTCCAGTCCAGTTTACTCTGCAGCTGCACAACAGCATGTTCTAGCAATGAAGATGGGAGAATTTGGGTGTGGGGCTGTTTTTTCAGGGACAACGCCAACTTATACCAGTTTGAAGTTTGTCACACTACTATCTCAGCTAGCCAAACCCTTAATTTTTCATATTGTCATACTGCTTAAGAGGTAGTACTTGGAAAGTTTTACCTATTTTTGACATAAAACATTTCCCTGCTTAACTGAGTCCTCTCAGGCTCCTATCAGGTAGGTAGTCATTTACTTACAGAAAGAAAAATAACCTCATTACCCAGAATTTTTTTTAAAAAGTTAATGGTGCAAGTCCAAGTGAAAGCCAGGGCGGTCTCCAGCGCGCGTAGTGCTCCTGGTAACCAAAGCAGCGCAGCAGATGGAGCGTTCTCTAACTTCACTCCCAGCACGGAACTTGACGTGCAGGAGCCAAGACAGACATTTGTGTCTGGTAATGCCATCTGTGTCTGCAAAACCGCAATGCTTTCGCTGGAGTGCTTTTTGTTTGTAGGGAACACGTTAATGGTGGGTATTGCATACTGCAAACTCTTAGTGTTATGAGAATGCTAAGAACAAGAATGAAATGAAACAATCCCATTTCTGAGCAACCACAGTCATTAATAACGCATATTTGTACTGATGATTCGCGTAAAAGAATGGGCAGCATGAAACAAGTGACAGCACTGACATTTAGCTCCACAATTGAACACGATCTCTTTAAATAGGGCTCACACCCTCTAGGTACGCACAGCAACAGCTGGGACTAGTATCTGTACAGGAAAGGGTCCATCTGAATTTCCAAAGACAGAGAAAGTTAATCTCTTGAGGAGTTCATATTTAAACGGGACAAGTCCATAGAAGAGAAATCTCTTGAGAGTCACTAAGCACACAGAAACCACCTCTACCTCAGGATAGCCCCTGCCTGAACTGCAGGCAGTGGAAGTTCAGAAGATAGTTTTAAGGTGCGGCATCATTTTATGCTTACACTCTTCTTACGCTCCTCCCAGGGCATCTATGAAAGCAGCCAACAGCAGACAGGTTACTGAGCACCACGGATCTTTGTCCTGATCCAGTACAACTTCTCTAGCACTCCTAGATTATCGATGTTTGTTACTGCTTTTTGTTGCTTCTTCAGACTGATGAGGGTTTTGTGCCAACAGTGCTGTAAATCAGCTTTGTTTAGTCGTTATGCTAGATGATGCTCACTAGCAACATCCTCGCCCTCATCACTCCAGCTGCACCACCCTTGCCTTTCTCTCTCACACATGGTAACTCCTTTTCCCCACATCAAACTCTATTGTCACATTTCAAGCGCTTACAGTCTTTCAGTGTTTAGCTTCCCTCTACCTATCACATCTACTAGTTTATCAAGCTGTCAACCTCCACCTTCACTTTGCCAGTGACAGCAACCTCAGTGGCTCTGTCTGCTTCTTCATCAGGCATCTCTTTCCTTTCTACCAGGCCATCCCCCACACATGGGAAAAGCTCCATGTCAAAATCTGTTGAATTGCTACTTCTCTAAAATCCCTCTTTGAAACCTACCATCTGGCATTTCATGATGCAAGTAGTGAGCTGCAAGAATATACTCTGCTTTTTCTACTAAATTCTGTTAGTCATGTTGCTACCTTATCCTTTAAACCATCTCTGCCTTGCTTTGTTTACTTGCTGCATTTTTTTCAGCATCTGGAATGTGCCTGCTCTAAGAAAGGGACCGCTTTCTTTACTTCTTACCTTGTATAATCCAATGAATCCTGAAGCCCTAAATCATGATTCAGTTTCTTAGCTCTAGCATATTACACATAGTGTTATTTATTAGATTAACCACTTGGGAAGCAAGTTGCCTGGGTTCTATTTTCCGCCCTGCCACTGGCTTATTGTTCGACCTTAGGTGAGTCGCTTAGGACATTTCCAAATGCATAGGTGAAATTTGGCACTCCAACCCGTATCTAGTTACCCTGACAAGCAGCTTACTTTTTTTCAGAAGCACAGAGTATCTTTAGCTTCCACTGAAATCAATGGTGCTGAGCATATCATAGGACCAGGCTTCCCCACGATGCCTGCCACAGAGGCTCTTCTATTACGGAGACCTTTACCTTCCAAAATGTTTATTCTTTACAGAATGACAGTAAATGCTGCATATCACTTTCTGATGGCACAGTCCTTTGTATATGTTAGTACCAATCTATTTTGGACAGTTTCAAAACAGTTCTGAGTGATTTGCAAAACGCGAGAGGTCAGTTCAACAGCAGAGCCTGGGATGTTGCCAGCATTAGGTCTGGCCAATAGAAAATGCCTCTAAAACAGAAACAGCAGTGAAGGGCTCCCAGGATTATATGATGTCCATCAGCCATACAGGTCAATAGCTATTATGTCATTAACAGTAACACCTATTTCAGTTGTACTAATTCCTATGAAATTTACAGTGCACATTTTCAGGCCCTCAAAGTAGTTTCTTTTTCCAATCGTCACATAAAAACAGCTTCAAGGAAGATATTCAAACAGAAGAGGTGAGGTTATACTATCACAACTTGCCCAAAAACTAGAGCCAAGATAGGCAGAAGCAGGACAAACTGCTCTTGTGGTTGGTCTCACACCTGCCCTGAGTGGGTCCTATGAAATGGGAAACACAGCCTATATAGTCAGTCCAATATTTGATCTTGCTGTTGAAAAAGTCAACAGAAAAATGAACTGGCAAGAAGGAGAGCAACAGACCTTTTAGGAAGACACACACCTATTAAAAATGGACTTGAAGTTAATTTCACAAAACAGAATCATAGAATAGTTTGGGTTGGAAGAGACCTTTAAAGGTCATCTAGTCCAACCTCCTCTGCAATGAGCGGGGACATCTTAGAATCAAAACATCTGTCATCTAATAAGTTTTCAGCCATTAGTAATTTAGAACCTGGGAAGGATCTGAACCCAGCCCACAGAAGTACCTTGACTATACTGTGTGAACTGTATGGCATATCTGGATCCTGGGAAGTGATTTCTTTGGATAGCACTTTTGGAGAATTTACTATTTAAGGTCAGTATGCCATTTTCAAAACAGAGTTGCTCAAAACTGAAAAAGAAAAATGCACTTTTCAAAGAGATTTGATTAAAGATTCTATTCAGCAAACTGTAGATTCTTTCTCAATTTAAAATATTTAGAATAAAATGTGTTGAGAACTTCTAAATGTTAATATTTAGAACAGAATATTCCTCTCTTAAAGACTGTAACCACAGGCTTTAAGAACATGAAGTATCCTTAGAGTTCTCAAATACAAAATTGTTCTCCTTAAAAGCTGGTAAAATCCATCAGTAGGTATTACACAGCTCAAGCAGGTCAGCCACACTACCCCCCTCTTCCTGCTCACTGAAAAATAAATAAATCGTTATTTCCTCTCCTACCAGCTTTGGAGTTCAAAAGGAGTTAATCAAGGAGGTCAAAAATAGAGATTTTTAAAGACTGAAACAAACTTACTTTTTCACTTTGGGGTATTTCATCTCTGAAATAGCATTGGTAGCATCCGTCTGTCTCTCCTTCAAATGCTGGGGCCACATATTATCCACCCAGTCGACTAAGTCCACCTGAAAGCCCCACCAAAATCAACTGTTAATCACTGAACATGTGGTAGGATATATTCCTGTTGGCTAAAACTCTACCAATGACAACAACAGACCAGCAGATGCTCACAGACAGCAAGAACCTTGCTCTTCAGCAGAAGTCCAACAGACCCAACTTGTAAGGTGCAGCACTTCATCACCGCAACTCAGCCTTTTGCAACCCAGAGCAAGGAGAAGTTTGCAGTCAATTTAACTGGGTGCAAATTCTGACCTATGGGCACCTGTGAGCACCTTCTCTTGCAGCATCACCTGCTGTCTGTCTTCAACTGCATTTTTGTAGCCAGTAGCTTAGAAATTGCATTTATGAACATTAAAATACAAACATAAAAGAGATTATACTATTCCAATTTCTTACATTCCAAGGAACATTAACACCATTGTTCTGGCCAAATTCTGATTTGAGTAATTACATTATTGCCTACTGTGCATTTCCTTCATCGTTCTACTTGGGTATAAATTCACCAAAGTTCTTGTCCAAAAGCCAGACTTTTAGGAAGTGTGGGCAGGAGAAAACAGTAAAAACCAAGCAATTGGAAACGTACTGTCAGCAAGGTGAGGAAGAGATGGAAGCTGAAGATTGTTCAGGGACATTGGAACGCAGCTCCTGTGCTGGGTGCCAGAGCATGAACTGCAATCTGTCCGTTGCAACCACAGCAAGGACAAGCCTATGACTCATTTTTCAGTCTGTTTTATGATGGAGCCTGTGCTAGCTACCCAGAACACTCCCTTCTGGTTATGCAAGTGGATCACATGTGCCAGGTTTCAAAACAAGGGAAAACACCAGTCAGCTTGGGAAGTCCAACAAGGCAGGCTGTAGTGCTGCGTTTGGCCACAGTGTGGCTGTACATCCCGACCCAGCTCAAAAAATCGTCGTATGTGAATGAACCTCCATTTATGGGTCAATAAGGACTGCAAGACCTATCCTACGCATCGGTGACAAAGCTGTCCGCTGACTGTCTGCAGCAAGAACAGAGAAGTCCAATGCAGTTATGGTTAGCACCCCACTTGGCCTCTTGACTGCTAAATCTTTTTAAAGGCCCACCCAAGAATGTTACTCGTGTGAGTCAACTCAACTGTATCGCCAGAGGATTTTCATAATAGGGCAATTAGTACATGAAATTCTTGCAGATTGGGGCTGACTCCTATTTCTCCATCTGCACCAGGTACTGTTGATAACACACTCTTTGAGAAGAGGCAAAGGGAGATAATGCAGCCAGTAGAATAGTACCAATTCCATAGATATGACAGTTGTCTGTGAAAACAAAATTGATGGTTACTGCCCTGATTCTGAAATAATTCCCACATCCTGACACTGCAACCTACAGTCTTTACACAACAGGGAACATGAATCAAGTATTTCTGCCTTACGTGGGCTCAAAGAGCTCTGCGGAATTCAAGGGATCCACTTATACAAACATAGTATTCAACTAGACTTTATGTACTGGCCCTTCTCTGAGCCCTCAGCACCTTCTCTTCTATTCCCAAGTACCTAATGGGAAAACAAATCTCTCTTTCAGTGAGATCTAAATATTTCTGGTCTTACAAACAATTGTGCACTCAGGCCATATTAAAGAGATATGAAGTATTTAATTTATATTTGGTAACAAGTACCTAATTGCATTTTTCAGTCCTGAGGACGCAGTAAATTTGTACAGATGTTTTAAAAGCTCACCGAGCATGATGTGCTTGGGAAAACTGGGATCAACTGAGCACCAGAAACTCCCCAGAGCACTTCCAAACTTCCCACTAGTGTCTGAATGACAGTAAAAACCTGCACAAACTTCTAAATATGTGCCTAATATTCAATTTGTGATATGTGCATAACAGAACACAGAAGCCTGCTTAAGAATTACTTCTACAAATCAGCAATTACAGCTGCCATCTATTTTTGACCTGTTCAGGCAGAAGTGTGGTGTTTATATTGTCTGCATAGGTAAGAGATGTCCCCAGTGAAAAAACTGCTGGTATTGCTAGAATAGCATTTAGAAATGAGAAGGAGAAAAGTGTCTGAAAACAAAATATCATCGAGCTATAGTTTCACATCCAGCAGTGCCACGAGCAGATACAGAGGGAACAAGCAGCACACGTGTTCTACTTTGAGAAGTCCCTTTGTTCCCTGATCAACCAGGACTGATGCCCAAAGTCTCTGCCAAGTGTCCTGAGGAGATACTCTGAAACCTCCAATGCCATTTCTTCCATCACTGTGTGTTACTGAGTTAATGCACTAATCCTCACCCACACATTTTAGTGATAAATGAAATCATCTTTACTAACAAGGTCATGGTTTCACTGCTGGTGACTCCATTGGGAAACAAAATCACAAAAGCCCTCTACCTTTAAACAATGTGTACAGATCTACCCCCTTCCTCTGACACTATCAATTCTGACATAGCAGTAATTATGCTGATTTAATTATGTATAATTTTCTACATTTAATACATGTGTTTTCAACTTTTTTGCTTTGGAGCTCCCTGAACACTTTTTTGGTTAATAGGAGGGTTCATACATACAGAATTTAAGCTTCCTGATAATAGCTTTAAATTTCCTCCTCCTTAGAGAAGGAAAAACAATAGACAGGTATTTAATTTTTGATGGAATTTTCCCTAAATACCTTGAGAGGAATTGGGTATCTGTGCAAATTGCATGACTAAGAGCTCATCAGGTACCTAATTCCTGTAAATTAAGTTCTTCTGTCAAGGAACTTTCCACCTAGGTAAAAATGAGCTACCAGCTTTCTACCTAGGTAAAAATGAGATCCTAACACTAAATGGACAGGATTGCAGGTGCTTCACATCACCTTGTTTAAACTCCATGTTTTATTTCTTACAAAGCAGCTAGTGACTAGAAGAAGCTGAAAATAAACACCATCACCACAGGATCCCTTACCACATTGGGACGCTTGACAATGTTCTCCAGCTTAGTGTGACTGAACTCCAGGCTGATGACATTGTAGAGTTTTTCACGCTGGGCCTCTGGTGTTTCATAGTATCTCACAAATTGAGACATGCTCATTTCAACACCTTTCTGCGTGTTCACATCCATCACGTCCACTATCCGTCGACTTCCTGCAAACACACAGAGACACTCTCAAAACATTTACCTTTGCTTTATTTATATATATAAATTATATATATTACTATATATATTATATATACTATATACTACTTTTTATATATATGTATAAATTCTCAATGACTGCAGGGAAACTGTTACTAGAGGATGAGAAACCAGCATCAGTCCCTCCACAGGTCCTGAGCAGCTTCAACAGTGGGCAAGGAGCTATCTTGGAAGTGGACTTTGTGCCCAGTATGACACTGAACAAGTCGCTTGGTGTCTCTCTGCTTCAGAGAGACGGAGAGTTTCCTCCTTTACATGAACTGACATGAGCAGAAGTACATTAAAAACTATGAAGAAGCAATACAATATGGTAGCAGGGGGCATGAAAGACAAATAGCTCTCCAAATCATACTCTGCAATTTTCTAAACATCCATATGCCTCTCAAGATGCTTTTACTCATGTACAAAAATCATCCATAAAGCGCAAACTGCCTTGCATCACCGGATACTATAAACTGCTCAACACCTTATACAGATTGCTGAGCATTCTCAATTCCAGTCATCGTCAGTGGAGATGAAAGCACTAAATGCCGTAGAAGAGTGAGCCCCCACTTTGGATCTCTCAACAAAAACTACGGGACATACTTTCAAGCTTCTCGAGTGGCAGACATACAAGTCTCATTAGCACCAGAATTTTGAACAGCAGTTTTAGTCGAGCCTTCAGCTTTACACAGATTAATCCACAATCTTCTCTTTGGCCAACTGGAAGGTTTCACCTCTCTCAACAATTTCATCATCCTAATTAGCAGTTCATTTGTGTGTGAGCGAACAGGAGCCCATGAGAGACATGCCTCATTTCCAGGAGAGAAGGATTCCAGCAAACAAACTCGCAATGCTTCCAAAAAATCACTCCAAAACCATTTTCACTGCCGAAGAAGTAACTCGAAATAAATTGCATTAAAACAAAATGGAGGGCCGATATATGCCATCAGAGGGAATTATTAATAATTACAGCACCTGGCCTATTGTGTGCTTGGGAGCAGTATTTCAGCAAGAATGATAGTTTGGATAACATCACTCCATTAAAAACATCCTTAGCCACTGCTAGCAATGACAGTGACAGATGTGATAATGATTCTGGAAAGGAACTCAAGACCATAAAGCTTTGTAATCAAAAAGAAAAATTTATACAGTGTAAAACTGGAATAGTCCCACTGGCCCGTCAGTCAAACTCTTCACTACAAGGCCAGTGAACAGGATTTCATCCTTAGTCTGAGCTCGGGACTGTACGTAGTGTTGCCACCTTGAGGCAGGATGGGGAGGAAGTTTAGTTATGTGTGAAAAAGCACAAGAGTCCTTAAATTTGGTATTTGCATGTTTGAACTGAAATACGTAAAATCTAGTTTTGGGTTAGGGTGTTTTGTTGTTTTTTTTTAAACTGTTAACTTTACCATCTAGGGTGAAGTCTCTTTTCAACTGAATAGGTTAGCAACTGGGGTGAAGTCCTGTTAAAAAGCCTCTGAATAAAAGCCAGCCTGATTTCTGGCTTCCAGTGCCTGGGGATTAAAGCAGTGGCTACAGCCCAGAGGGGTTAAGTACACAGATACTGAAAAATTGTATTTGAAGGACTGTGTGGCAGAGGCTGGGATTTTCCATATTATAGTCTAGGTTTGATCTCAGCTTTGCTGGAAGTGACCTTGTACGGCCTCTCAATTATCCTTTCTGAAAAAAAAAATTAGCAGTTACCTGAGGAATCAAAAATATGAGGCCCAGTTCAATAGCAGGTTTGTTAAATGTCCATGATTATCAATTACAGGCAGAAGAGCTAAGGTTTGAATTGATAGTCTCTTGACTTCCAAATTAAAAGAGTAATTTGAGGGGATGTTTTTCTCTTAAACCTCAGTACTATCAAATAAGCCCATACATACTGATTCCTGGAGTACCGCTCGCAAAATTTGAGACATATAATTACAGGTTAACAGTGTTGTGCTCACTGCCCACTTCCTAGCGGTTCTGGCTTACTGCCAACTTTATCTCTTCTTTCCTGAAAAATTTCAGCTCTTTCTTCTATTTCCTGCCCCTAGGAGAAAGTTAAAAAATACCATCCAGAAAGGGATACAGGTAAAGCACAAGGGAAAGAAGCATACAGAGGTTCCAAAAAGTGGTGGCAGGCTGAGAGATCTCAGGTCAGGCTGGATTTCTGAACATTCCCAACATGCATTTTACTTGATGTACCGTTTCTGTTAACCATTTCCTAGATACCTTCTTGCCACGCTCTCACTCTGTCCTCTAGGAAGGGAACCCACTCCCTGAAGCCCGATCCAGCCCACCAAGTCCCAGCAGGACCTCAGTGTCCCTGGCAGCCTCTTGCCCTCATACAGGCCATATTCCTCGCTTTCAGCTCATCACTCACTGCACGTGGAGTAACGTATACCTGGCTCCCTAGCTGGCAAAGAGAGCTTCTTACTGCTGACATGAAGCTTCAGTGCACCATGCATCACCTCATCCTTGGCTTCCCAGGATTTTTTTCCAATATAACTCTTGACTGGAGAACGCCTGGACGGTGCAGAATTAAGAGGCGTTGTTTCCTCTCCCGCAGCAGATGTGACTCAGAGGCGAAGTGGTGATGCTAGGGTTCACTGGAGGGGATTTTACAGCCTAAAGAAGAAATGTCTTCCTCCTCTACTGCTGCTTACTCATCAAGCACAAGTGAATCCCCAAAGGATCACAAAGACAGTAACTAAGAAACAAGCTAGCGCCATCTTTGACAAGAGGAACAGACAAAAACAAGAAGGAGAGGGAAGAATCAGTTGCAGAGGTGTAAGCTGGAAAATCAAATCAGTCAGGAAGAGCTACTTTAGAACTATGCTTCATCTGAAACCTTAAAAAAAAATAAAGTTACTCCAGCCCACATATTAGTAAAATCCACAGTAAAATTAAGGAGGGCAATAGCATATATAATATCTGTTCCCTTTATTTAGAGGCCTAGTGATCAAGATGCTGTAAAGGTTTTAACAGATTAAATCCTATAACATTGCTATATGCTGCAATATCGTTATTTTTTGTACATTGACAAAAACACCTGGAGGAAAAATGACTTGTGCAGAGTCCCTGCCTCCCACTGCCCACCCTGTACAAGTTGGTTCGGTACAGAGATTTGCTCCTCTCTGTTCTGGGCTTCTCGGCAAAAAATATTTTGAGAGCAACAGGGAGGCAAACCTCATCCTCTAGTCAGAAAGAGAACTGCACTTCATGAATGCAAGTTACACAGTCACCTTCCCTGCATCAGCAAACGCTTTCACAAATCACAGCTTTACCAAGTCCAACACCAGAGACTTCAGCAGTGACAGGCTCCAGCTCCGAAGTCATTCAGCAAAGCTCTCATCGACCTCCCCTGCAGAATTTGCACCCACACTTTGCTTCGCGTATAGAATATTGTAACGATTTGCCGGAGAGGGAACAGTGAATGGGACCTCCTCTGGGGTCCAACAGTTGTTGTTTCCCATTTCTAAAAAGGTGAAAAACTGCCTTGCCCTGCCTTGACCTGAAACAGCTTCAGACTTGCATTATCCAGGCTACCAGACTCCAGTCTTCGAAACAGCCCATCCTTACCCCTGACGTAGATTTAGCATTGATATTAGGAGCGGTGGAAGCAAGAGATGGTCCATAAGCAAACCAAACGAACCATGCAGTAGAATACAAGAAATGCACAGGACGTGTGAATCAGACGTGAAAATTACACCAGTGTTTTCTTGGCTGCTGTCTCTTCCCCAGGGCACCACTGCCAGGAAAAGGTGCAACTCTCCCACCCCAGAGGAGGATTCTGTAAGAATGATTATCAAGCCTGTCCATTAAGAGGATAAAGGTAGCTTGGGGAATTACTTTAACTCTTTGTGACTCAGGTAAGTTCTGTGCCCGAGGTACAGTAGGGTGTCTACAACCAGAAACCAACCTCAAATGTGGAGGGACAAGCCTGCTGGTCTGGTCTAATCTTTATGCTTCTTACTGGGAAAAAAAATCCTTCGTTTGTAAAGCAGGATTTTTGGCAGAGCCTTAGGAAATCTGCTAGCTTCACTAGCAGGTTAATTGTACCTAAAAGACTGAGGCTTTGACTTGCATCCCGGTTAATCCCTCCAGAGCTCCCAGAGCTGGAAAGCACGTATTCTTGTGCTACCCACGGGTGACTATTACAATATCCCGTACTAACTGGGAGGGACGTGAATCAGAGCAGGAAGTCCTTGCTCAAGTGGAGCTATTCACGACATTCTCTGCATTTCAGACCCAGGGTAAGAACAAGAAGTTAAGAGAGACGCGTACCAACACCATCACTCCCGGATCCACCAGAGGGCACAGAAGAACAAAGGGAAATCAGAGTCCAGCTCGGACACTCCGCACACATCTCTCCCGCACGCCTCCCGGTTAGTTTTCTCACCCAGCATTTTCCCCAGCACAGCCTGGTCCACCATGAAACAAGTGTCCCCAAGCCATCCAGCTCCCCCTTTGCCGTGCTCTGCCTTTCCTCTACACACCCTCTCGCCCAGGTATCTGCCCCGCCAGCTGCCCAGCCCACGCCACGCTGGCTGCAGCGCAGGAGCTGCTTCTGTGGGGTTAAATTATTTCCTTCTTACGGACAGGTAAAGCTAGGCGTACCTGACATGCACCTTCCCCCTCCCCCTCTTCCGTGTCTGCAGCTTTATCATTTGGTATAAAACTGCCAAATTGCAATAACCTACGTTATTAGGTTTTTTTCACGCAACGAAAGGTAAGGTATTTAGAGCATGTCCACAGGAAGAGCTTAAGCCAGCAAAAACTCTTAAACCTTAACGCTACGGGACAAGACTAAAGAAGGAGGCGCAGGGCAAATAATGTCTTTTAGTGGCATTATATAGAAACAGTTAGTATCCTTACATCTACCCAAAACATAAACTGTAATTTTTAGTGATTCTTTGAAAGGTTAGCCAGTGAAAATCACATGGGAAAAAAATTCCATATACAAAGAAACATTTTACTTTTAATTTTTATACAGTATCCAAATGCATTAACTCATAGTATAAACGTACTCCAGGTAGCTGAAAAGACAGAGCTAGCATACAAAGAACTACAGAAGGGAAAATAATACAAGTTCTGAGGAAAGCAGGAAGGGATATAACCTTGTTGAAAATCTTATGTTTTATTTATCTATCAAATCTATTTTAAAACCATTGATCATATCCTAAAAATGTCTCAACATAAAATATATTTAACACTAACAGATAAAATATAGGAAAAATGTTATAAAAATAATTTCGTGTTAATAGCATTTTAGAGCATATTCTAGACTATCAAGAGCATCTTTGCATACTAAGAGTCCTACAGAAATTAAATCATTTCGTTAAGTGACATGTTAATCTGGTAACAGCAGAGTTTTTATTTTCCTAAAGACAAGTACAAAGGAGCATTGATTGGATCAGTGCAACCTATTCTCCTTTTATTTTGAGGAAAGCTGCCCCTGACACAGAGCCACACCCCAACAAGGAAAAGACAGTTTAGGTTTTTATGGCCTTATTTACATTGTGAATGCCAAGCTATACTTTGTTGTGATGTGCTCCACCAGTAATATTACTGGTGCGGAGAAGAACGCAGCTGTGCTCAGGGCATCTGGCAACCTGTGCTAAAGCCAAGCCTGCAACTCAGCCTCCAGCTCGGAGGGATGGAGCACACCTCTCCATCAAGGAGAGGTTTTGGGAGATGGCTGAGATGACTCAAAAGCTCACTGCTCCTTGAAGGTCTCACCTCCTCTGTCCTGGCTGTGCAACCCTGGCCTTCTCTCACTTTGACCCTGGCACTCCTCCAACTTTGGGGCAAGCAAACGGAGATAGATACCAGGAAAATACTTTCCTTTTTCTGTTTTTCTAGTTTTCTGCTGATAGCGTGAACTGGATCAGCTCACTGAAGGGTTAGACGTGTGCCAAAGCTGGACCAGGAGAAGGACTTCAGGATCAAGAGCCAACACGGCACAAGCAGGAGTGGAACAGTCAGAACTGGGAGGGAAAGACTGCCTTTTCCCTTAGATTGCCTGTTCTGCCTCCTGAAATCTCATCATCAGCCCATAAGGAGAAACATTATAGCCTTGATTTCCTGATACTTGGCAATTAGGAAACAGAAGAAGACCTTCAACTACCATTCATGTTACCAATTAACATGTGAATTATATGCAGTTCTCCTTTGGTCTAGACTGGTATTTAAAGGTGTTGGCAACACCACCTCACATCTAGTATCCACACTTTAATGAGGACACCTTAAGAGGTCTATAGCTGTGATTACATCAGACCTCCAGAATATGCTGATATTAATATATATTTTTAGGTAAAGGCATAGCTACACTTCAAGATCATTTTGGATTAAGGTAAACTATGACACTAAGCACAACAAATACCATGAAATATTTAGGATTTTGGGTGCTATTCCTCCAGAATAAGACAGCTTTTTTCTAGTTTGGATGAGCAGAGGAAGCTTATTTCAGAACAGCGTGACTATGGGGAGTTATTCTGAAATAGCTGTTCTGGTTAATTATCCCATGTGGACAACTCATTTTTAAATCCACTTGTAGACAGAGGCTTTGAGATGACCCTGGCCACATCAACACATCAGTTCAATTTCACTTTCATGTTTTGACATCATGGAAATACATTCTTTTGAGAGGCTGAATTTTTATTATAACATTCATTCAAAGCGGATTTACTGCTGTTTATATCCAGACATGAACAAGACTGTTTTTAGCAAAACTGTTCCAGTTTAACTAAAATTTTTTTAAAGAGCTTGACTGTGTTAGGCAAAGGACAAACTTAAAGAGAGCTCAAACAGGAAGCTCAGCTCTAATAATAGAAATGGTTCTACTTCCAAAACAGCAAGTCAGCGGACATGCTAAACATAGGCAAGCGAGTGTTATAATATTTCATTTTTATTTCTAAGAGCCAGAAAAAAAAAAAGCATAAAGAAGGAGCATCAAACAACTTCTTTTTATTTATTTTATTGCACAGAAGCCCTAATCATGGATCAAGGCTCACTCATCAGGCACTCTTCTGATGCACAGCTCCCCAGTGGAAACTCACGCCAGAGGTAGAAGCCTACATCCACCGTGTTTTAGCCCAGCACTGGTTAGTGCTGAGAGCTAAACCACCAATACATAAATAAATATATAAATATATTCCTCCCCCTCTCTCCAAGGGAGGAAGACAGTGTGATTTTTCTGCCAGTTCAACTTTCTGAACCCTCTCACTGCAAGAAAGAGCAAAGCCCGTGCCAGCACACAGGAAGGGGACAGGAGAGCAATGCCACAAGTGGGGAGAGGAGGAAGAGAATGAGCAGGACACCAATTTAGACTTGCTTAATTGGTATGGCAAAAACCCAAGTTGTTAGATGCAGTGGGTAACACAAAGAATAGTGACACTATACCAGGGCATATAATAGGCAGCGATAGCGAAAACTAGACGCCAGTTTAGATGACAAAAAGATGGTCTGGCACCAGAGCATGGTACTGGAATGAGAGGGACAAGTTTCTATTTCCAGTCTATCAGGAACACTGGGTAAGTTTTAACCTCTCTCTGCCCCAGGTCCTGGTTTCATGATACAAACTGTTCACCAGTACTCAAGAAACTGATGAGGCTTAAATAATTTTTTTAAGCGGGGTCAGCTCCCTGCCTGCTTCACAGCACAGTTCCACAAACACCAGGGTAAGGGATGTGCACCGAGCACCAGCGCTGGCGGCTGCTGTGGGAAATCATACAGTGACACCGAACCATAGCCCCAGTGTCCCCCTCTGATATTACAGACTGGAGCTTTTCTTCTTAAACAATAAGCTATTTAAGAGACACAAACCCAGTGGGTGTTAAATGAAGCAATGTCCTCTGGAAGTCTGCAACATGCCACTTTAATATAGAGAGATTTCTACTTTATATGTGCACTGCTCCACCTTAATATTGGTGGATGCCAAAGTCCCAAAGGGTTGCTTCAGAGCTGCTACAAACCACTTCAATTTTCAACAAATTAGGTAGAACCCTCAGACTGCAGGAAAATCACTAATATAACCTTCACTTGAAAAAAAAAATCCATTCAGAAACTCTGAAGTCTAGTTTCTAATTTTAATTCTGCCCAGGAGAGAAATGCAGCACAACTCCACAACTTTGTAATTCTGCCTAGACCTGAGCAAAGAGGGAGCAGAGAGAGGAACAGTTCAGAAATCACATTACGTTGTCTGATCAACACACACGACTGCTGGTGTCCCACAAAGAACTCATAGATCCCACGATAAACAAACAAAAACCCACCTGTCAAGTCCTACTGGTCCTGCTTACAGCAAAGTAAGTTGATCTCTCTGTCATTATTGGTTCATGGCTGGCAAGAGTATCCTAATAGCACTTGCTCAAGTCTGGAAGGATTTATCAGTACTTCCTCACAAGGTACTATGAGATTAGGGAGTAAAATGAGTTCTGTACAGTACAGTACATCCCAGAAAGAGGGATACAAAGAAAACAGGAGAGGTCGCTCAAGGGAAAAGAAAGAAAAAAAGACGAAGACAAAAGGATGAGCCAATAAGTCTTCAGTGTTGTACTTGGAAAAGGGAAACCTGCTGGACAGAATTGGAATGAATTGCTTCAATAAAAGAGCACAGTTTTGGGGGGGGAAGGTTTGGTATTGGCCAGATGTTTCCTCTTTGTAGTTCTCACATTTAGAAAGAAGTGCAACAGCTAGAAGTCTGGCCAGCTCACACCAACAGTACTTATAAACCCCTTTGTTGATAGACCATTGGTTTGACTCCATCCTACCCTTGGAAGTTATTGTTTTCAGTGGTAATATTTATTTGCTGATTTTAGTTGAGGTCTGACTTAGCAGATTTCCCAGTTACAGAGAAGCTTCAGAGCATGAAGCGTGTTGGCAGTCCCAACAGCATGACTGTGAGGACATTTGGAACTTGATTTTAAAAACAAAGTGTTTTTAAAAAATAGTGGGAAATTTTAAAACAAGTTTTGGCCACAAAACAATATGATGGAGGAACTGTTTGTTTTTAAAAAGACTGGATCTCAAACACATGTTGCTGTAATCACAAATCACAGAATGGTTAGAGTTGGAAGAGAACTTAAAGATCATCTAGTTCCAACCTCCCTGCCACGAGCAGGGACACCTTCCACTAGACCAAGTTGCTCAAAGCCCCATGCAACTGCAAAAAGCCTTGTAACTTCTGAGACAAACCACTGGCCTTGACATACGCTGCTTTCTGATTTTCCGTTTTTCTCCTTGAAAAAGTTTGTAGCCAGATACATAACTCAGCTCCCTTAAAACACAGGTTTTGGTTTTGGATCCTCAGATCAGTGGGAATAACACTGTTATGCAATTATTTTACAGTCACTTGTGAGGAACATCCAAGCTCAGCCTCATCCTGCAAGGAGCCAACCTTATCTCCTGTCTTCAAAGTGCTCTTGGATCCCCCTGCTCCTCTCAGCTATCAGAGAGATGTGTTGTCTCTTGTGGATCTGAGTCCCTTGACGAATTTAGGGTGTGACTTGCAGGATCCAGAGACTGAGGTACCCTCAGTCTGAATCCTCACAGGCTGAAGAATGTTTTCACAAGTTGTTTTATAAAACTTCAGACTTTGGCCTTCCAAACCACAAGAACAATGAGGATGCTTTCACTAACTCAGTTTTGGTTAATACTCCAACAGTCCCACGTACATGAAAAGGGAAAAAGCAGGATCCCAGAGAGCAAGCCAGGCACAAATCACACCGTGGGGCACAAAAAACCCCATGAGCAACACGAGGAGAAATCGCACAATGAATGGAAATATTTCATACGAGTACCTTCCCTCCCATGAGATCAGTGTTGACTCCTCTCCCCTAGAAGAGCCTGGTCCACTGCGTTTCGAAAAATGCATTATTTGGACACTAGGAGCAAAGACCTCACTGCTTCCTCCTTATCCCTCCACACAAGGTTCCTGGAGATACAGCAGTTAATGACTCCTGACTCAGCTCTTCTGCTCTTCCAAACGTGGCACTCCCATTCACAGGACAAATCCCCACACAGGGGGAGAACCATACATCTTAATCAAGACTTAGATGCAAGTCTGAGGGCAGACTTTTGCACTTCCTTTGAACAGCCTGTTTAATTTTGGGAAGCACTCCTTACAACAAAGTTTCTCTAATGAGCCTCCCTTCTAACTCCTCTCAGTCTCCAATTTCAGAACTTCCTTGAAACAAATGGAGCGTTACTCTATAGAAAAAGCAACACTAGGTCCCTATTCAGCAGAAATGATGGAAAGTTTTCTGAACTGCAGTGTGTGGCTGCTTTGTCCTTCTTTTGTATCTGCACAGCTAATTTTCTTTCACAGGATGGAGAACTGTACATTGATTAAGACAAAATTTCCCCTTCTTGCCCGCAGACCACACTACGAGCCTCTCGAATGGCTTTGTAGTTTGATGTGAATTCAACCATGATACAATTTTCAGAGCAGATCAGTTTGAGAGGGGGAGCAAACACGCAGGAGGAATGAACCAAAAAATCACTAGGAAGTAGTTACTCAGAGACAGTTATCTGGTTTGCTTTCATCTTTTTTGGAGCAGCTACTAACAAAAAGCTGAACACATTTGCACAGCCATCTCGGGAACTATTGTGCTAACACATCAGAAGAAATGTATGCTAATCTAGAAGAAATGTTTTACTTGGTCTCTGCCCTCCCTCCTGCCTTTACCCACCTGATCTACAGTGATCACCAGCACAATTTTCTCTTCTGTGGAGATACTACTTATGATTCTTGATTCAGTACTGAATAAAATTTATACATATGCATATGTATACATCTATAAATGTGTGTACAGTTTTTAATATATACATATATCACATTTTATAGACCCAGAATAATCATTACCTACATCGTTTGCATCTCTTTCCATTCCCCTTTCATTATCACCTACTTCCAGGAGCATGGATTAGGGAGGTTCTTGTCTTACTGTGAAGTACCTAGCATATATACTCTCAGTTGGAGTTTCTCGGCACTACAGCAGCATATGTATTTAACAGAACAAAAATGGCTAGATGGAAGATACAGAGCCTCACATAGCTTATGGCTGCTACGTACACTTGATGGGCAGTAATCCTTTCTGTCCCAATAGCATTTAAATTATTTAAATCAGCCTGCTTACATTAACTACCAAGGGAACTTGTTCCACCCCATTGCAGTCCCCTGCACAGAAGAGACCACAGCTTGCCACATTCAGTACCTCATTTACAGTTTACAGGAAAACTAGAAACTGAGACTCCCCAAATTCTGTTTCCAGTACCGCGCTGAACAGGCACCTGAGCAGATCATTTCACCTTTCAGCCCAGTTTCCACCCGGGAGAAGAAGGCCACACTATTTACTGTGCACCATTACACTGTGGAATTGCAGTTACTCCTACAATGAGCAAAACATCGTGATGCCAAACTTCAGAAAACTTGCTTAGGTCTCTCACCTGTGAAATAAAAAACTTAACAGCCAGTGAAATACTCTGCAGGTCTAATTTCTTCCACTGATGCTAAAGAAACCTCAGTTGCTCACTTTAGTGCAGTATGATGAAGTCCTTAACATCTTATCCACTTAGTGAACAAAGCATGAGCAGAGGTATGACGGCACACAGCACTGCCTCCAGAACCGGTACTTGTCAGCAGCACAAGGGAAGGCAGACCTGCACTTGCAGGGCCAAACCCCCCTATTTATAGGGCTTTTCCCTTGGAAACATCTGGGTTTTAATGATGTAATTTATTCTATTATCTTTCTCCACTGACACCATAATTATAAACTCATAGTTGAGGCAGAGACCCTCACACATACTTCTTTAAACACTCGATTTGCAACTGAATTTTTTGGCTCAGCTCCTGTTCTTTTGGTGTTTCTAATGAGAAGGCAAAACCCAGCAATAATCAGGTATCTCTTCAGCTACTCCCAGCACAGAAAGCAAGAGGATATGTAGAGCCTTGGTTTTTCTTTCACCCTTTGTCTTGGAGATCAAAGCCTGCTGCCAGGTCTTTAAAGATTTGACAGAATTACAAAATCAAATATTGAAATGATCTATTACGTCCCATCTTGTGCATCATCTCCTTAAGCCAGATGAAGATTTCGCTCTGCAGCAGTTTTCGGAGCTTTTTCATGTTTGCTTTTTATTGCCATAGCTCAATGCACAAATTTTATCACAATTAAGCGCTTTGCTGCTTTCAACTTTACTTGCATTCTTTGTAGAAGATGAAAACACCAAAGCCTTTCAACACAGTTTGTGAACACAGCAACTAAATGAAGGGAACCAAATATTTTTTATCTGTGTAAGCATTATGGCCCAGTCCAGTTTACAGCATCAGATTTTAATAGCAAAATACATGACTGATGATACATTCTTCACTGCTCCTACGCTTATTTTTTTAATTCTATATATAAACCCGTAGTGAGTTAGTTAAATAAAATCAATCAGTGAGTTCATATCAGTTGTTGGACCACCCCATGAATAGTATAAGTCCTGTACTTGCACTGTTCCCACTGATACAATGCCTGGCTGGGCACGGTGAATTCCATACAACAATGCTGCTGATCCTACAGAAGTGACCGCTGTGGTCACAACTTTAACCTCTTCAGCCCAGGGATCACAATAACTGAAAGTCTCTTTTCTTTCTTACAATCCTCAGCATGTTTTGAAATCGCCCCTTTTGCCACTAGCTGGGATTGCAAGCTTGACTTTGGGGGTGTATGCATACCCTGGCACACAAAGCTACACCAGCCCATAGAGAGAGCAAGTGATGCACATTACAGACCCAGCAACGTGGCTTCAGTTTATTTAGTGGTTTATTTAGTTTATTTAGGTCTAAGTGTAAAAGCTGGGATTCAATGGCAATAGATGGCCAGCCTGTGGCAAGCAAACTGAAGACAGGTCAGCTAAAAATAAAAAATAAAAACAAATACATCCAGACTAGCCATTACTGTTTAGATGCAGACACCATGCATGTCCAGGGTCTCCACACCTACCCAGGGAGTTTCTGGGCATACTGTGACAACCCAGGAAGACAAAGGCAGTGCAGACATCAATTACAAGTCAAAGGGCGAGACACTGCAGATGCCACAGAAAAGCAGATACTCTTTTAAATTCAATCAGTGCTGACCCAAGCAAACCACTAAAAAAAAAAAAAAAGTAATCAAAGAAAGAGAAAGGAGCTCAGACTGATGCATACATTCATGTATGCTTTCTCTTTTTCTCTCCTTTATGTGGTTCATAGCTTCCAAAACTACTCAGTGCTCCCTTCTTCAGATTGTATTATGTCCGTGAAGAATAATATAAAGACAAAAATCAGACAAATGAAAAAATTGAATGCTTTGGCTTTCTGACATCAAAGACCAAAGCAAATGATTGCATTCAGTCCTTGAATTCAGGAGTAGCAACATCAGTATTGACAGTCAGTAGAGATGGTCAATAGCGACCACAGAAGCTCTGGCTTTCAAACAGCTTGCTGAGCAAGGCTGTTACCTTTCTCCTTGCTCAGTCCTAGGTTAACCTTGGCAAGTGTCCTTCATTTGTTCTTTAGTGTAATTAGCATAAAGCATTCACACAGGTAAGTATTTTTGGAGATTCAAGCAGACACATATGGGAAAACACACGTTTTCTTTTCCACCCATCTATGACAGACATCTCTCCATGCTGTGGCCCAGAAGCACTGTTGGTGGAAGAAGCCAACACAAGAAGCCTGGAAAACATAAATTATTCCATATAGCTGCCTCTTCTGGGCATGAGCAGTAAGTCACTCAGAAGCAGACGGTCTGAGGAAAAATTCATAATAGCTAGTGTGCTGTCCCAACACCACTTCACATACCTGTTACTCCCCATAATCAGTTCTTCAGCTAACTTCAACCCCTTTTTTTTTTCTTTTCTGGTAAAGACACTTCTGGAGAGTTTCTAGAGAGCTTTGTGACTTACATTTACATGACTAGCAGCCAGGAAAAAAGAACAGTGTCTGAGAGTCTCACCAGTAGCCCTGGCTGGGAGTATCCTTGAGATGCACTGTTTACTGGCTGGAGGACTGACTCTAGTTAGAGAGAAAAAGAAATGGACAATGGGGATAAGTTCTCTGAACTTCTGGGAACCCTTAAAACAAGGGAGTTGGAGAACATGAAAGAAAGGAAAAAAGACATAAACCAAGATACTATGCAAATCTAAAGGCAAAAAGTTTTGGAATAAAACCAAGCCCCAATACGTACTAGCTACTGCTGTGTACTTGTTTTTTAAGTAGTCCATATGCACATACTAACACCACCAATACACCAGCATGGCATGCCAAGAGTGAAAAATAAGGAGCCTGCAGAAATAACACTGGTCAAAGTTTTAGTGCAGATGTGGCAGATGTTTAAGGAGACGTTAAGAGGGCCAATGACCCTCTTAATCAAATTTTAAATCAACTTACGAAAAGATGACAGTGACAACCTGTCCTTCAGAATTAGCAATCAAATCTACCTTAGACAATGAAATTACAAGGCTTAATAGTTATTAAATTACAACAGAGGGTTTTATTCTTTCAAGAGTTGTCTCAAATTCCTAAGCAGGCCAGTAATTCCTCTCCTCTTCTCCATTTGTATTCTTGGCTCACAGCCATTTCAGAGATCAGACAAATTCCAACTGCTGAAATTAATCCACTGGCTCGGGTTTAAAAAGTATCCAGGATATCTTTTGTATGGAGGTAGGAGTCTCATTATAACCATTTTCCAACTGTGCAGTTTAAAGTGTTCGCTCTCTGAAGTAAAGCAACTGTACGAGAAGAGTATTTCATCCACACACATTACACATATGTGCACGTTCATACACACTAATGTGCAGGTCATAAACATTACCAAACTAAATTACAGCTGGTATCTGCATTTTTTAAACAGTGAAGACAAAACAAACAAAAAAATCCAACAAGCAAAGGCAATGTTTCTTTGTAAGTCTAGCAAAATACTAAAATAAAATAGACACCTAAGCCCAAGTAAGTACAAACAAAATCAAAAAACCCACTTTTTTTTGTCTTATTATTATTGCCACAGACTATAGTTTTCAAAGGGAAATTAAAAAAGCTAGGCTACCAATTGTCATTATTTCCTTGTCACTTATAGGTACCCAAACATGGAGATGATACAACAATCACGTTAGAAACAGAAAGTAAAATTTCAGAATAATTTGAGACCAAAGGCTCAGTAACTTCCTATGGAATTTATATGTTTTGGAAAAACCCAGCACCATCTCTTGAAAATGTTCTGTAACAAATGTGTTTCCCCTGATTTGAAGAAGAAAAGAGACCAAATGCTAGGTTTAAATAGCACCAGCATACTATAATGACGAGCACTTAAACAAAAAACAAGTTTACGCAGAACGCAACATTTTTCAAGCTATGTTCTCTATCAACTCCCACGCACATTCAGATGCAGAGAGTTATGATGATTCCATTTCACATTTGCAAAGCATCGTTCCCCTCCCAGGTTCAGCAAGACATTGAGTAAGTTTTGAAAACACTGTGCTTCACAAACGCAGATACCTGGAGGTTCAGGCAAGATCTGAGGAGTCTGCTAAAGAACACAGGGACGATCACAGGAGATATTAATAAAGTAAGAATTTTTATCTGCTTTCTTTGAACATCAGATTGTGAGTGTAACATATATATTAAGCTAAAACTAGAGAAAATTATCAGCAATGATATGCAATAGGAAAATTGCTCACCGGTGTTCCTTAAGTCATTAGCATATAATTTAGAAATTTGGCATGGAGACAGGTATTGCTCCCACGTGCTCTCAGTGTCAATGTGGCTGATAGATATAGCACAAATTCCACAGTGACAGAAACGATTTGCCATAAGAAACATGATTTTTCCAGGTATAACTTACAACCCATTTCCCAAAAATTTTAGATCTTTTGAATCAAAGTTTCCACCTGTGATGCCAGAAGTCATCAACTGTATTAAAAAAAAGGCAGCAGGTGACAATGTTCTTTACCAAATTACAGGTTCAGTACAATGACTCCAAAGGGAGTTTGTCCAAACACAATAAAAAAAGACCCATGACGTGCAGTATCTGGCCTACAGCATATACACGGATTGCTGAACCAGCTGTGAGAAACTGCACACTTTTACATTAAAGTTAATCTCAAAGTTAATTACAATTGTTATTTCTGCTCCATTGTTTTATAGATCTAATTTTATTTATAAATATCCTCTGGCTTTACTGGCCATGTACACAGGAATCTCCACCCCCCTAATACTTCAAGGGACATCAATCTTGAGGAAATGCAACTCCCACACTTTGACTGTTATACAGGAAAAACAATGTTGTTATGCAACGCTACGCTGTTCCAAAACATCTCAAAATCAGACCCTCAATTTCAGCGGTTTCAGAGACAGAAATGGCAGTTTATCAGCTATGGAACAAATCCACAGAAAATTGCAAACAGGGTCCAGATAATGACAAAGTTTATGCACGAGGCTCCTCTGCAGCAAAAAGAGGCATTCATACCTACAAACGTGCACATGCAGGTATTTAGGAAATCCGTAAAATTTAGGACTTCCAAATACCCTCATATTATTTCCTAATTTAACTGCAGATTGACCAACAGAAATGCTACCAAATAGCACTTCCCACATCGCTTCTCTAACATTTTCTGCCAAACTAGTTTGGGGCTTTTTTTTCGCAGAACTTATAAATGGTCATAAATTAAGCAACATTGCCAAGTTTTGTTTGTGAAGGAAGGTTACCAGAGATAACCCCTCTCTCACAGATAACCCCAAGTGAGCAGAAATGAGGCACAAGCTCCTCTCCCTTTTTTCTTAACTACACCTTTTCCAGACTTTATATTCCTATTGATTAATAAACTCAATTTTCAAAAATTCTTCTTTCAGCATGCAGCAATTGGGCTAACTTAAAAGATTAACTCCTGCCACAACACAGGTAAATAAAACGAGTAAATTCTAAATAGCAAGAATGCAGTTAAACGTCTCCATGAAGGACTGCAGCTAACACATCCAAAGCTCAGCTATCTCCACAGTGATAACTTCATAGAGTGCAGTATCACTATTCAGTAAGAATTTCAGATAAATGATAAATAACACATCCATCTTCAGTAAAAGCAGATTTCAAAGAAACATACAGAATAACCTCCTACTCAAAATGTAGCTTTTCTTGGAGTCAAAAAAATTTCTTTTGCAAAAATTGCTAGGAAACATTTGATGATTACAGCCACCACTTCTCTGGTTTGTGTCTTATCAAAAAGACAGGCAGTTTGGAAAGCTTTGTGCTCAGTCTCTCTTAGAAACCTTTCCTCAAAGCACTGACCTGGCCTGACACTGATAAAGGCTGTGGGGAGAGCACAGGCAAAAGGTGATATGCCTCCAATCATACCTTTTACGAACAGATGCACTACAACAGCTTAAAAAAAAATAGGAACTCGATCAATAGAGCTGCTGCTTTCCAGGATCACAAAAGTGTATGTAGGACACCTGTTAAGAGCAAAAGCATTCACTCTCTTTCAAATGGCCAATTATCCAGCATGAGATCAGAGTCCGGTCAGCACGACTACTAATTAGGGTTCTCCCAGCCTTTTTAATTTACAAATTGCTTCTCCATGCCTTCTTCCAGATTCTGAGAGTTATCACAAATGTCTACAAACACAACTGGACAAGTATTTCAAAGCAATTCTGTTCTGTATAGAGTTAATCCAGTGCATTCAAAATAACTTACCCACTAATAGCTTCACATCTCTGACGGTGAAATCCGGGTCGGGCATTCTATAATTAGCAAAGAAAGCAACGTTAAATACTGTCAAGATAAGTATGGGTACACTGTCGTTACCATAATAAAAGAGAAATAAATGTATAGTTCTCTTTGTCTGAAATGCAGTAGATGGAATCAAGTAAGGTCTCTCTGAAGTGTGGACAGTGCAAGCTTTAATAACATACGTAACATCTTTGCACTGGCAAGTGTACAAAAGTTTCTCTACTCCTAATGAAAGAGAAGAGGTGTCTTTTCAAGCACTCTCTAGTACTGGAGTGGGAGGGAAGGGAAGGGGTTGGGGGTGATTTCAGTAAAATCCTAAACCTTTATAGCTTGTTCCTGCTAAGCAACCCGCAATGGTTTGCAACTGGTGGTGCCTCATGTATATTCCCCCAAGGTGAGCATTATTGCATTTGCCAGTGGATACAAACGGAGGCATAGAGTGGTAAACCAATTTGTTCAAAGTCACATCATCATAGGTTGGATTCACTGCTTGGAAATAAAATATAAAAAATAATGAACTAAAGTGCCTTTGTTTTAATGACTATTCCAAACCTCCTTGTCTGGCAGAAGACAACCTGGCTGTGTTTGGTTGGTAAGGAAAGTGTTGTTCAATTCTATTTGGACTAATTCAGAGCTAAATTAAATAGCAGCATAATTGGTTCACCAATGTCAATACATTTATAAGATCACTTCTAACACAGGCAATGTTTTAGGATTTAATGTAATTCAACAATAGCCTAGTACATCAAGTGAGTGAGATTTATGTGTCAGGAGAAAGTAAAATTCTGCAAAATATAGACTGGATGGAAAAATAAAACAAAAACAGTAGCAGGGTTTTTAAGTTCATTGAATTCATCTTAATGACAGTATTTAACACTACAGATCATACAAAAACCTGACCGAGGAATTGTAATGAAAAACAGCCCAGTGGGAACTGCGCTAGATGCTCTGTCCCTCTTGTATTGCCGTGGGTGGAAGATAAGCAACTTGCTGCTGGTCATAAAGGACTTCGGACATAATTCAGTTCGACATCAGAACTATTCAGCCTATAGGCAAATTTTAGAACAACAGGTTCTACTATTAAGAAAACACTGAAAGGTAAAGTTAAAGAAATAGATTTACTGTCATGCATGTATCTTAAGAGCTATTTGCCAAGTTCTATTTGTCCACTTTCTTTTACCCTTATCACCTTCCTCTGGTGGGATGCGGAGGCTGGACAATATCTTTTGTTAGTTCTCCGCCAACCCTCACATCTTTGCATTTAGCTGTGAGGGCCTCACAGCTTTGGAATTCACTCCCTCGCCAGAATGAAACAGCCTGAATCTACTGACCTTCAGGGTACATTCAGAGCACATCTTTTTATCCAGCACTAGAAAGTCAGAAGTAGGGGAAGGAGGAACTACTTGTGGGCAACGAGAACATGCAAGGCTTGTCTTCAAATGCCACAGCTTGCCTGTATTTTGTCAGGCACACAGAACAATTAGATGGGCAATCTTTTTTCACATTTGTATAAATCAAAATAAAAATCAACAACCAAGATAGGTAACAACCCTAACCCAGATGCATACAAGCAGATCCAGTCTTTCTGAGACTTAGAGCAGCAGCCGACAATAAACATGACTCAAACTGGAAGAATACAGTCTTCTCTAACAATAAAATTGTACGTTTAGTTCTTTGGAGAGCACACCTGGCATATCCTTGGATTTTTTTTCTCTGCAATCTCAGGATGTACCGTACATTAGAGAAAGAGTACACCAAGGGAAGAATTTCAGACTTGAACACAGGCAAGTTTCAAGTACAAGAACCCATTTGGTATCTGGGTTGCTTTGGGAGGTCCAGCTTTAACTCAAACCCATTCTGCTGGCTGCTGGCACCGTAAATGACTGTACGTCTTCATCTCCCACCCCATGCAGCATAACTACCACACTCATTCTTACCAATTAGGGCTGGTTTGCTACAGCACTATGATGGCCAAAAAAAAATTGTTTTCTTGAATGTCACCAGTCGTATACTAATCAGTAGGTGTTGGTTCATTTGTTTTTCTGCATATAAATCCAGAACACCAACAATGCAAGAACTGAGCAGAGATTTCTTTTTTTTCCTCACTGTTATGCAATTTTCAGGCAAATGCATCTTGCATAAAAACACTATGAATGCTTTCAAAGATTTCATAATATCATAAAAAATAGGTGAAGAGTAGTATAGTGGTGTGACTTAACACCAAAATATGACGGACTACATTTGAGATTTTCAGCATTCTGTTACATACAAATCATGTTGCCTCAAACAGAAAAGGAATGCAAACACCTCAGTGTGCACTGGTGCAAACTTGCATTTTAGTAAATGTTTAAAGATTTGCTAGAGAAGTCTCCTAGTCAGGTCCTAACGAGGATGAGCTCTGGCTAGCATACATATCTGATTAACCACAATACAATGCAAGATGACCACTGTTCAGATAAAAGAGACAACCTCTCTCCAAACAGCATTCTCTCTCCAAGTTACAATCTTGGAAACAGCCAAACAACCCACCAAGACAAACAGCTCCTCTTCTGCTAAGAGATCACAGGTGGACTTTCCTGCTTCTAACCATGCAAGTAGCAGCTCATGATGGTCAGAAGTATACAGGAAAGCAATTTGCAAAGTTTCATTATAATAATTTTTCCTCATTCATCTTGTTCCTTGCCATTTCGGAGTACCTCCAAGCACAGTAACCAAACTGTTCAGCTATGCTTTGTACATCTGCCAGGCACAGACATGCCAGCTGACTGCTTAATGGCAAACAGAAGTGGAAGCACATATCATCAGTTATTCAAAATGTCAGAAGTCTAAAAATCATCTTATATCGTATATTTTATAGACCACTGTATCTCAAAAGTCACCCTACGTATATGCGGATCACCTAATCTACCGTATCATGATACACACAGCCTCCTCTGGACAAGAGACAGTAGTGCCACAAAAGACCCAGTAAAGCATAATTTCCTCCAGAGCCTGAAGTGCAACGTAAGGTTCCTGAGTTTCATCAGCAAATGACTTGGATCCAAAGGCAAACTGTCCAGCCTTGCTCTAGTGATGGAAGACAGCAGACTATGACACTCGTTATTTCAAGCAGTAAACATCAGGATGATGAGACTAAAGGTCCTGAACGTTTCTGATCAGTTAGGCAGGTGTCAATACTATGTTGATTTTGCAGGAATACAGTGCACACGGCATTTTTGTATCTACACATCCACATAACTCATATATTGCATGCCAGCTACTTTTGATAGATACATGTAAAAAGTGGAAATGTAAATAAAATTAAATCGTGTTATCCTGCAGAGTGCCAAATAGGAAAGTTTGCTCATGCATTTCACTTCTGTCATTTAAAATACACATAAATCATATTTCCAACCTTCTCTCACTCTAGTGACATTTATGCTCAAGTGTCTACAATTTCTTTACAACACCATTTCGAACTAATAAGTCATGCTCATTTAAATAAAAAATATTAGAATGTTGAATGTCCTGTAAGAGATTACTGATCTACAAATTCCAGTATTTTAATCCCCCAGAGCAGCCACTATTCAACGATTCAGAAGATAATGGATATATAAAAACAATGCACTCGACTAACTGTGAAATGGAGAATTCAATTGGTTCCAGGCAGGAACCATCCAAAGCTCACATATCAGATAAAATTTGCTCTTACTTTTGTCAGCATACTAAATCATCAAAAATATCCTCAAAAGAAAGAAAAAAAAAAGCGTCAATATTTTTATTCTCTTTTTCTCTGGCGGTGAATTCCAGCCAAAGGAACAGAGGAAGAAGTTGCACAAGATGTGAGGATGGTTCACAAAAGGGAGAAAGGGAAACAGCACTAGAAAGGAGGAAAGATGTCAGAAGAGTGTTAGAATGATACCGCAGTCCGTAGGAAACTGAAGAGCTGGCTAGATCAGCCTGGCTGCTGAGACTCTTTTAAGCTCCCCACAGCAAACTGAAACACATATCTCTCCTTCACTATCCAAAGCATTAGCGTGTGACAGAGAGTTGGGCAAGTGAGACTCCAAAACTCTTGCTCTGGATTAGCATTTACTCCTCTTCCACCTCTTCACAATCCAATCCAGAATTCAAAAAGTTCATTATCCTAACGGCCAGAACTGCAGAACTCCAACTGAAAATGAAGGCATGCAGTGTTTGGTCCTGTAACTTCTTCACTTCAGGTGTATGTTCAAAAACTGCTATTTATTTGACTGCTTTGATAATGCTTATAAAGAAAGGTAATTCATTTTCAGTGGTCTTCTTTGAGGCATGGTTATCTGTACGTGGATTCATGCTGTGTATGTGTGCATACACCTAAGTGTTTGAGACCAGGTCTTTTTTTTTGCTTCAGGAAAATACAGAAGTACTTCTAGAACTTGGCCTGTCTGTACACATGGCATATAACCACAGAAGGGACAGGTACACAGCCAAAGCCCTCCCTTCTTCAAGGTCTTAACAAAAAATTACCGGTGACTTCCAGGAAGAGGAATAGGAAGGCTGACTGCAAATGCACCTAAAACCAACACATCTTGAAGAAAAACAAGCCAACACATGACATAAAAAAACAGATTGTACTCTTTACATGATCCCATGAGCTTAAGGAGTCTCTGAACCCCTGGATCAACAAAGACCAAAGACCACTCTCCAAAGGCATTATCACACTAGGAGGCTTCAGCAAAAGCACACAGTTAACTGAATGTGGAGGGGAGTGCCAGGTGGCAGCTCTCCAGATTTTGGGCACAGGAACAATAGGGAAGCCAATGTTGATGGGTGAGCTGAGGTTTGAATGTTGAAATGTCTGAGGTGAAAGTGCGTTGTTACAGAATCTCAAATAATGAGCTATTAAAAAGACATTACATTTTGTGGTTACAGACACCAAGAAACAAGGTATCTTTGTGAAGGATCTTATCCAACATCTACAGCACATCAGCAGCCTGAATTCTGGAGGCACCACTGTCTGCTACAGGTAGCCAGAGGAAACACACTGGTCCCAGGCTGCAGAACTCATTATTCATCTCTGATAATGCCCTACCATTTGCGGATGAGGATCTGAAGCCCAGCAATGTTTGTGTATACTCTCACTTCTGCATCTCCCCGCTGATGGAGCACTAGCTGAACAGGTACCATTGGCACAGTAGGAGCTAAAAAATCTCCCAAGCTTTCTTCTTTTACTATGGGGAATTTTGAACTTCCTCATGTGTGGGAGGGAAGATCTGGCTGCTAGAACTGATGGTAGCTTCTCAAGAAGGTGCATATTTTGCTCATTTCCAGGTCCACAAGTTTTCTCAAGCCAATCTCAAGATGCAGACAGCATCTCTGCAGATGCAGTAGTATCATTGGTTCCCAAAGAGAAGAGCTGATGGCTTCTTCCAGAAGAAATTATTGAAGCTTTTACCACTTGTCCTTTAGAAGCGGCAGTTTAAAACCAATGCATATAGAGCGAGCAGTTGTAGCAGATGATTTTCCACCATTTTGCACAGTACGTATGTCCTTCAGATGACTCCTCCAAGAGAAGTATCTCTTGAATAAATAAACTGAATGAAAAAGTAGCAACAATCCAACAACAACAAAAAAATCTCACTGCCAAGTTGAGCAGAGAAGCAACAGGAGGATCAGAAAAACAGAGGCTCTAAGACAGCAGGAAAAACCACTCTAGGAGGGAAAGCTCCTGTATTTGGAGGCTGAGAGGAAGCAAGGAACTGGGATGCCAAGTTGGGCGAGTAGAATGGAGAGCACAACACTTAAGGGAGCATGAATTTCCTGTAACTAATAAAGCTCCTGCTGAAGCAAAAAATGATTCGGCTTCAGGTGATGGTTACCTATACATGTACAGTGTAAAGGTACATTTGGACAAGCACTCAATGGAGATATCATTGGCTCTCTAGGGACTAGGCTGGCCAACAGTGTCATGACTGATAGAACAAATGGTACTTTACATTAAGGAGAGTCACTTGAGAAGATAAACAAGAAAATTATTCATAGGGAAAGAGGATACTATAGTAATGTAAGACATAAGATTAAGGAGGTGGCTTCTGCAGATGAAGCATAATTAAGCTATGAACATGGAAGACTCTTCTCTGCCTCTCAGGTTTTCTTATGAATGTTATACGGGAGGTTGTAGACTTCAGGAATATCAAAACAGATGCTTTTGTATCCCTTCTTCTGCAAAAACTTTCCAACTGACCGCACCTTCTCGCAAATAATACAACAGAAAAATTAAGTTATTTTTCTATAACACCAAATAGAAGCATAGAACTGTTTACAAACTGTAAGAAGTGACCGGCCTTTCTCTCTTAATAGCTAGGTTTTCTACCTATATTCTAAAACATTACAGAACACATGTACGTTTTCTTCAGAAAATTAGGATACAATCTAGGAAAGGCTTTGCACAAACAAATAAAAAGATGGTAACTTAGTGCTTGCATTATTTTTTAATGAGAAACTAGACGGTGCAGCCAGGATTAAGTAGAGAAGAGCTGGTCTTAATAACCAAAGAAAAAAATGTTCCAGTACAACATAATGATACAACAAAATAAACATTACTGTAATTACTACTGGGTACCTGTTAAGCTTTTCTTATTCAGAGTTCACCATATACAACTATTTTATCATGTTATGAGAAGTATCACAGCAGCTCCTATTCACTGTTACAGTAAAAGGACATACACTTGTCAAATACCCCAAAGACTATTTCCTCGCTTTCTCTCCTGAAGTTATATTGGGCTGGCTTGATTCTCTTTAATTAAATAATTGGGACTCCTCAGTTTCCTGAACTTTGAGGTGTTCCAGCTGAAACTGAGCAAAGTAATTGTGCTTTCACAAAATTCATTTTCCATCTTTCAGATATAATCAGTTACACAGTCCTAACTTCCAAAAGTATCAAGGAACATTTATCTAAACTATGGATTAGGTAGCTAATAAAGTGTATCATTTTAATATTTCTCTCTTAGTGCCACTTTTACAAAGAAGCTTGAAGAATTCGCTTATTAAAATACCAAATCCTTTATGACTGGATACTAGCAAAATGCAACTTCAAAAAGACTCTAATAATAGTACATTTTAACTAGACATTATTAAATATTTACAAAGTGATAACATTCTGAAGAGATACAATTATAATCGAAAATGTTAGGCATCATTAGACAGTCCACCTGTAACACAGAAAACAACTGAGAAGTCAAAAATTGAAGGGAGGTTGTTCTGTCATGACAGTGTGGATTGGAAGCCAGAACCTTTGAATTTTATTCCTAACTTTCATCACTATCTTATTTTTTATTGTGTAGAACTTAACTTTTATAGACCTCATTATCTGCTTGTTTGTAAGTGGAAAATAATCATTCCTCCTCTCAAGGGTGCTGACAGTCTTACTAATTGCAATACTTTTCAAGATCATTAAAAGGAAATATCACATACAAGTGGAAAGTATAATGGTTATTTTATAAAAGCATTTATTAATCATCAAGATTTGGTTGTAACTTACTTAATTCCCAGTCCATCCTTATTTCTGAAGATAAGGGGAACTCTGAGAGCTTCTCTTTGCACATACTCAAAAGTAAAATCTGTTTGAATAATGAATAAAAAGAAAAAATCGACAATGAATTACAATGGCATTGGCACCTCACATTACGCTTTCTCAAAACTCTCCCCATTTCCCTTTTCTCACCAAAGAACTCCACTATCACCTAAAGAAAAATATAAAGAGAATGCATATTTTAGGTCCAAACCGGAAACCAAATGACAGACAATGCTCTCCCAGCTGCTCTCTATTTTTCCTGTTCACTGATGCACATAAAATAGAATCCAGTCAGAGTTTGTCAATTAAGGTCTAGGTTGAAACACCCAGGCTGTAATGAAATCCCAAATTAACAGTTAAAAGATAATCCTAACTAAATTACTGGGAATCAGCCTAGTACTTTTGGGGCAAATGTGTGGTTTAAACTGTATGTTTAAGTTTACAGATTTTAAGCTACACATTTCTACTTAGGAAAAAACATGTTTCTTGTGAGCATTATCTGAGTATAGCAGACAGCCCCGATTCTGTGAACACATCATTTTCCTTTTACATGAGGGTTACTGTTACTTTCAACACTTTAATTAATCAGAAATGTAACTGCAGGAGCTGATAGACAGAAATCTTATACAACTCCTGGCACTTAAGAAGTGGAAGACAGTAAAAAATGAATAGTTTTTGTGTGGGAGTCACAGTACAACACACAAGCAAACTGAAAATTAAACAGGAGTTTGTTATGTTAACACTGACCGGTATCACCTTGTTGCTTCACTCTGAGGATTACACAGAACTGGCCTTTCCTGGGGATTTCTTTATGCAATGGTCTGATACAATAGCAATGATTTGGGGATTAGAGAGAAAGTTACAAGGCAGCGATTTGGGCGAGCCGTGCCACACTCCATTTGGAGCCTTCTGCCACAGCGAGAAGAGGAATTCATGCAGTAGCCACGTACTGTTTCTATGGTTCTGCTATTCCCCCTTTATCTTACAGGAAAAAAAACATTTTTATATAGCATCCACATGCTACCTTAAACTGGAAAACATTGTTTGACTCTTCAGCTCTACAAAATACCCTACACGCTGCCAAATACCCTATACACTGTATGTATTATATTCAGGTACAGACAAGTAGGTTAACTTCTCCGAGATTCAGCCAGCAATGTACATGCTTCACATGGGGGAGCATGAGAACCTCAGGCTCGAGCTTATATTGGTGCTGTTTCTCCGCTATAAAACCCCACACTGAAAGAAATAGGGGAAACCGAGGCTAAGCTCCCATGCCTGCAGATGTATTTCCCTCTATTTCTGCAACTTTTTCCTTGCTGTATTCAGTTAGTAATTATGACAAGTAGGGATGTAATATTCCTACTTAAAGTTACCAAATCAGAGCACAGTAATTACCCATTTACAAAAACATTAAAATTACAGAAACTTCATTGCTACTAGTGTCAGAATAAGTGTAATGAATACTCCAATTAAGTAAAGCTACCAAACAAATATTTCATCTTCATTTCTCATAGGTATTCCCATTAAAACTGTTCTGGCAAATAAATAAACCATAGAGATTTTTTAAGGACACTCTCATCCAAGACAGAAAGTCAACAAACATAAAGAATAATATTGGTGGGAGAAGCAGAGGCAGATATATAGCCTAGCAGACTAGAGAACAAGTAGCTATGACAAACTGCATTCAAGCCTAAAATCACCACTGCCTTGCAGCATCTCAAAGAAAACCTCAAACCCACATTTCTAGCAGAAAAAAAAAAAAGTTATAATTAAAAATAAAAACAAGGACATAGCAAATAAAAATAAATATCGTTCAACCAATTCCATGTGATCATATAAACTGACTTTTTTATTCTTATTAACTACTGTCATTGTTTTGCCTCGCTTCAATTCAACTGTCGGATTTACAGAAAAAAACAAACCAATAGTAAAAATAAAAACGAGCAAATAGGAATGCAGACTCTTTTCTTGGTAATGTCCCAACAAAGCATTTAAATCCCTTGTAGGGTTGAACAAAGCAGGCAGACCACAACAAAGTAACAAAAGACATTTATTTTCAAGCTCCCTAGAAAGGAAAAAGCTACCCAAAGATTTTAGAGCTGCTGAGCTAGGAAGCTGCGGATTGTACTATAGTTAGTATGTAGCAATGGCAACCGCTGGAGTATTTGGAAGATGATGGTAGAGTGTAATCATTTTCTGGAAAATTAATTAACATTTTCCAGCTAAAAAAATAGGTGTTTGTGTTTTGCTTGGAGGAAGAAGGGTCAGGGTTGAGCTTATCTCCTAAACAAATACCTTCCTAAGTAAGATAGGTATTTAATTTCTCCACCACATTAACTTTTCTAAAAGGAGCTTAAAATGCTCATGCAAAACTAAGCCTAGGGGAGAAAAGGAAATTTTCTAAACTAGATTAGTGGTTCCATAGTTATAGCCATTTCGGGAGGATTACAGCCAAAACTACTCCTTCCCGAGAAAGCCGGCTTAGACAGGGAGCCCTCAATAAGGCCGGGTTTTGGCGATAGCCATCTGGGATTCAGGATCCGTTTCAACAATGCTGCAGTAAATAAAGGTGACTTGCAAACCCCCCCGCTCCGGCCCGTTTGATTCCCGGGCAAACCTCTCCCATTTTCCTTCCTGCCAGGCAACCGTGCGGCAGAGCTGGGCTGCCTGGCTTTGCTTACCGCTTCGTAATTTAAATCACCTAAGCAAACCAAGTAACTTCGGGGAGGGGAGCGTTGTAATTTAATATATGATAGAAACACAAATAAGTTATTGACTTTAAAGTCTCCGACCCTGGCGAACAGGCTCATCAATCGCCTCCTTTTGCCAAAAGGGGTCCTGGATTCAATAGGGGGCGGAGGGGGAGCTGGAATCACCTCCGGCTAAGTGGGGGCTGGGGTTTCTGCCTCTCCTTTACCAGCACCTAATTCCTGAACATCCCGATGGTGCGCTGGGGTCGCGGCAGCGGAACACGTTGGAGGTGGGGGGGCTGCCATTTATCACCACGCCGCCTCCCAAGCACCCTGACGGGGCAAAAGCCGCCCTCCGGGTGCGGGTGGGGGGCGACGACGAAGACGGGGGACGAGGCAGCCCCCCGCGGTGGTGCGGGCTGCAGGGCCCCGGTGCAGCAGCCATCCCCGTCGCCTCCCCCGCTGCTCGGCCCCGGCGTCGTCACCGGATCCCCGGGCAGGGGGACGCGGGCGCGAAATACGAACCCGGGCGCGGAGCTACACGTGGAGGCTCCGGCAGCGGAGATGGGCAGGCGGACACCCCCGCCCCCCCCACCCCCCCC
>VFFE01007998.1:2013516-2099002 GCA_008921705.1 Burhinus oedicnemus | reverse complement strand
GGGAAGGGGAGGGGGGCGGTGGCGGCGATGCGTTTTGCAAAGTCCTAAGGAACCATTTCCAGGCACTGCGTGCGGCGCGGGGGCGCAGGCGTCGCAGTGCCCGGAACGTAAACAGTGACCGGGGGATGGCGGGGGGGTGTGCGGGGGCAGCGGCGCGGTACCGGCGCTGGGCTGCCCGCCCGCCCCGCCGCCGCGGGGCTGGGTCACGAGTGCGCCGCGGGCGCGGCACGCAGGCGCTGAGCGGCGGGGGGGGGAACCACAAAGGCGCACGGACGGTTCCTGCGTGGGTGCTGCAGACGTGCCCGAAAAGTTGAGCGGTTCTGCGTACAGCGGGCGGGCGGGGGTTCCCCAGCCTCACGTTTTAAAGCCGGGCACAATTTTGGAGGACTCTTGTAAAGGGGAATTAACGTAGCAAACACTGGAAAGGAATCTTGTAATACCTGGAGTTAGGGTTAATTACTGTGTGTAGTTCAGCGGTCTGTTTTAGGTACGCTTGGCTTCGCTGTGTTCCTCTGTCACCCGTGTAGCTCGGCAGGGCAGCCAAGCACCGGCTGGTGCGTAAAATGCTCCAAGATCTGCACCTTGTGAGAAAAGGCTCTAAGATCTATAATGCGTTATTCGGTGTTAAATAAAGCAAAATTGCCTTTGTAATACGCACGTACAACAGGTAGCTGGAAATCGCATGAAAAAGTAGGTAAAAATTACATAAAGTAGCTACTGATACAAAAAAAAAAAATCGTAAGTATAGCGGTACTGCAGGTTCCTAAGACACTCGTAGGGTCTCATTTCAAGAACACCAACTCACATCTACTCTGAATTGATGCTGAGCAAATAGTGGGACCATCTGATTGCAATAGCAGGGTCAGAGTGCACGTTTTGAACAGCCTCCAGGTTCCAAAGTGTGGCTCCTCTCTGAAGTGACATCCTTTAGCTCCCCCCAAGCACACCCCCCAAGAAAGGCAACATCAAAGAGTACCTAAATCCAGGGTCAGGGCTTTGACAGTGCTCCTCTGGTTCGCTTTTTGCAACTTTTTGAGACAGACATTGAGAATAAATGTGTTTCTACCTTCAGTATAGTAGTCGTCCACTCTTGTCCCTCCTGGGCCAGCAAAAACAGAGGGCTCTGACCTAACCGGCACGAATCTCGGAAGCAAATTTCAAAATGTCTTTCCATGGCTTTAATTCTCCAATCAGTTAAACAGAGACCGAAACTTTTCTTTAAATAGGGCATTTTTCTTTACTATTCCTGTCCACTTCTACCAGCAGAAACATAGCATCCAGTTACCCTTTGCATACCTAACCGGTTACTTTCTAGGTACTATATGAATGTATTAAATACTATGCAAAAGATAAAACACTAAAATTCAACTTTGCCGTAATGTCTTTGGAAAGATCCATATTTTAATGAATCATGACGTGGATAAAGGCAGGACAGCACAGAGTTCTAACTTAGGATTCAAGGCAGTGAGCTGCTTCTTCTCCATCTGCCAGTAACTGTTTGCAGAATCTTGAAAAATCATGTAATTGTTCCCTAAGATCTCTCTATTTGCAGATGATTGAACTTTATTATCATACAGAAGTGTTGTATAGGCTATATATTGAAGTGTGGATTCCAGATGTCTATTACAGCACGTGCATTATTAATCCATAATCCTGAAAAGATGTATGCATATGTTAACCTTTCAGCCAAGATTACTTAATCTTAAAATTAAATGCATGTGTACATCTGTAGGATTGAGGCCAGAGTACTTGTACAAGATAAATGGATGTTACTAGAGAATCATCAGACAAAAAACACATAATCCATCCATTCTACAAAAGTCCACCAAAAAAGACAGAACAGAGACATAAAAGAAAATCAACTCATTTTCCTAAATTTTTTTTTGGGGGGGACATGAACAATCTGAGACTCTTGGTGTATGAAGCAAACCCAAGGACTGTATTAATCACATACACCTAGAAACACCAGAGCACATTATTGAAGTATGGAAGTAAATATGTTTCAGAAATATCACAAATTTAATCTATAGACCTCCAAAAATAGAAAACACATTTTTAACCTTAAGACAGAAATTATTCCTATTAAACTACAATTCATTTTACCATTGAAATAATACTATAATCTGTGTATTAATAACAAAAAACCTGTTTCAGACTTAACTGAAAAAATGAAAGGGGGGGGAGGCAGTAGGATGTGGATGATGACAATATCCACAGCTGCATTAGATAGGATAAAAACATTTAGAAGCAATATTAAACCCATGTGCTTCAGGACACAGGTTCGGTGTTGGAAGATGAGGGTTGGGGCTCATTTCCCCTCCAAGCAGGCCACGCCACAGGTTTCCAGCAGTGCCTGGAGCTGGGCCCTGTTAGGCAGCGCTTGGTATGGGAGATCCCAGGGCCCCCGCAAGGCTGGCTTTCTTCACAGTCAAAAATACGAGAAAAAGTACTTCACGTATCAATACTGCGAAAAGGGAACGGTGATTATTGAGAAAGGGGCTAGCCTGAACTCTATTAAGAAAAACACCAACACTAAAACTTTCGCTGGATATTAATGTAACTTATTTAAAATCTAATCATGACAGCGTACTGGATTCTGACCTTGTTAGCTTGAAAATAGGAGCTGTCATTTAATTAAACTGACACTGCAAGGCTCATGCTAAAATAAGAACTATAGTGCTGTGCGTGGGAAGGCTGTGTGAAGAAGTGGGTTAATTTCACCCCTACTGAGCTTTCACACAGTTATCTCCCATTGGATAGAATGGACTGAAATAATCTTTTAAACATTTTAAAAAACATCTTTAATCACGTAAGACCTACTGTGCTATACAATATACCTTGGGTTAAGACATAAGACTACTTAACCATTTCATTGTTTTATGAAGAAAGTTGAAAATGATACAATTTTTCTAGACATGACAGATCAAAATCTTTCCTCTGCAGAAATGCCATCAACTAAACTTTAAGCTCTACTTTAGATTTGCAGAGATGCATGTCTTAACCTCCTCGCTGCTTGGGACTGCTGACAAACCTTTATTTGCCTTTTGCAACTGCTACTTGTAATGTGTTGTTTTTAATGCAGATCTACCATAATTTCCATTTTGTGGTAATCTGAATTGGTTTTGGTATAAAAACAGTAACAAATGGAAGTGATGATTTGCATGTGAAGCTGGAGATAGGTTTAAGAAAAACTGCTATGCAAAGGGTAGCACCTTTGCATGCTCAGTACCCTATCACATTAATCATATGGTACTCGGCAAACCTATTCTTATTCAGTCCTCCTACAGAAAATACAGAAGTACATTTTTAGCAGAAAAAAAAATTATGAGTGTCCTTGTGACAGTGTAGCGATTTCTCAGGGCTTGCTGGAAAGAAACTTGGACTTCTGCCACCTGCTCCAATTGTGTTCATGCATAAATGATCCAGGGAATGGGTTGACATTACCTCTAATTAGGGGTAATAACAGCCTGCTGCTGAAAGAGCCAGTTCCCTTTCTCTTGCATGTATGTCCCTCATTTCTCCTCCCTTAGGTCTAGTTTCATGCAGCCACAGGGTAAGTCAGTTCTGTGACCTGATCCAGCAGAAAACTCACCCATTAAGAAAAAAAAAAAAAGCGGTTTTTTTTCATTAGGTCAATTCATTGAAGCTCTGTAGCCATTTGATCGGTGTAATCTACAGGATGGAGAGGAAAGTGGGGCGAGATGAAGGAAGAGTGCAGGACTACACCCTTTTGGTGGCCTTCCGCAAGTGCACTGATCAGAGGTAACATCAAACCACAGCTTTGAACTCCAGCATGATTTCAGAAGAACTCCCTGAAGCATTTCTAAGAGTTAATTAAGCATGACTGACTGTTTGTTTCAGCTAACTCTACAGTGGCAGTATAGAGGTGTGTGATAATGAGTAATTAGAGTTGGAAATAAAAGAAAGTATCCTGTTTAGTTTGTACCTCAGAATGGAGCTGTAAAATGGAATATAAAGGGGAAAAAGGATACACTGCTACAGTCCTAACGTTTTAGTTGCAGAAGAAGGCTTGATCCTTAATTTATGTTTTCCTATTTAACAAACCCATTTTTTATTTCTGATAGGAAAGGAAATAATGCTTATTTTAAAGCTACAACAGTGGGGCTTCAAAGCTTGAAATTGTACGTGGGTTTGGTTTGGAAAAGTGGATGGGATGAGATGAGATTTCTTTACCAATTCAGTACGTCCTTTCCGTAGTTTCCTTCAATGGAGTGTGCGTAAGCGTGCAATATTGTTCTTTCAAAGCCCTTCCCAATAAACAGGAATAGGAGTGATGGACAGAAGAACAGAGAAACAGTGACTTCAAAGACTGTTTTAATACAATTATTCAGAAAGACACTTGGAGTCCTCAGTTGTATGTCTCTTGCAGTTTAGGTTTTTTTTAGAGAAGTCTGATTTTAGGGAACAGGTCAAGACCTAGGTATTCTTTGTGCAGTAGTACTCACCCATGATGTTAGAGTTCAACCGTAATTTTGCACAGAAAGGAGAAGAAACAGTGAACGATCAATCTTGGTTATGTACACATACATAAGCATTTTTCATAGCTTATGAGCGGTGATGCAAAATATTTTTAAATGTATGATTCCACAGAAACTCAATGACAGAAACTTAAATGTTTGCTTGAGATGTGGAAGGAATTTTACATTACTTTTTTGATGGTTATCCTATCTCCCAAGTAAAATGTGGTAATGAAATCACAATATGGTTGTTACTCATTGCTTTGCAATGTGGTGCTCAGACTTAGCCTAAGGCATCAGTGGGAGACACAGAAAATGCTGATTGTGGTGATGAGGTTTTCTGGTTTTTTGTTTGTCTTTTTTTTTTAAAGAATTGAGGCACACTGAACAAAGAGTCTTATAATGCTAACTTAGGCTGAACTTTCACTCAAATGGATCCTGTACAGTAGTACTGTCACCCATAAAGGAGAAAGAAGGTGGCAAACACTCCATGGAGTCATTTATGCAACAGCATAGGCTTTTATGGAAAGACTAAGTCAAACTCATTCTTCTGCAGAGGTGTTTTAATGCCCCTGTAGATAAAAATCTAGCCAAAAGTTGTTTATAACAAGAAGACTCCATTTACGGTAGTTTCAGGGAATGCCTCTGAAGACTTCAACTCGTTAAGATTTTTTTCTTGGATGCTTCAACTCTGTCTTTTTTGAAAGAATGCCATGTAAATGAAAAGCATTAAGTGACCTATGTTGGTATAGGTTGTCTTCACCTTTACTGTGCATAAGTAAATGAACGACCTTGCAAATCAGAGAAAGGTGTGAAGAGAAGAACAAAGCAAGAATGTTAAAGACAATGTGCTGCATTTTTCCTACTTTAAACAAGGTGGAAAATTTCAATGCATTAGAAAATCACCAATGCTTTTGATCTCTACTGGAACTGGCATTGTAGTGATTCAGCTCGTATGTGACCATCCATGTGCCTGTAAATGGTAAAAGCATCCTTGTCCAGTAGTATTTCTGTTGTTGAAATTGTGTTTTTCTTGCTAGAAATCGATACCAACAGGTTTGTTTCTTACACATCCCTTAATTCTCCAGACCCACAAGTTTGATGTGGCACAAGCACTGTATTGTCTCACCTTTTCAGAAATCATCTTCATAACTGTGCCATGTGCTTGCTATGGAGTTCTGCTCTATGCCTCATTTTTCCCTCTGTAAAACACAGGAAAAATACATTATGGTTTAAAGGGGTTGCATGAATGCGGTAATAAAATAATCTTTCAACACTGGCATCCGTATCTGTTGACATGTTCTGCTTCATCAACTGTCAACTGCTTGCTGATAAAAAACGAGTTTATCAGGAGCTCTGTGCGTACAAAATGGTTGTGAAAAACTTCACTACGTCACAAATATATCTATCACTTTTAATTGGAAGCATGGGTGGATGCTCAGACTGGTTTAGATTCACAGGACAGATGTAAATTAGATGTCTCTAAGCTGTTTAGGAGGGGAGCCTGAAGAAGGAAGCACTTGAGAAACGGCTTTGTGGTTGTGTTTTGAGGGAAGGCAGCGAGGAGGGGGACACCCCATGCCCGGAGGGGCACCCACCGCCGGACAGGGCTGCACAAAACCGACTGACAAACTATACATTCCCCTCAACTCCGCTCCAACCTGAGCCTGCTCACCCGCCCCGCTGCCGCAGCTCCGGGCTCCAGCCGGGCCTGGCCGGGGGGCGGTTCTTATCCCCTCAGACCCGCGGAGGGGGCCGGCGGGGTCGCGCCGCCCCTCAGGGCGAGGCCCCGCTCACGCCTCCCCACGGGCGGCAAAGGGGAGGCCGCGCTCCCCTCAGCGCGCAGCTCCACCCCGCCACCCCCCCCGCGGCCTCACCACAGCGGCGGGAAGCGGCCCTCTGGGGCACGACGCCCGCCCGCCCTCAGGCTCCCTCAGGGGCTGCCGGGTAAGCGGCCGCAGAGGAGCGGGGCTGGGGGCCGGGCCGCCCAATGAGGCGGCGGCGGGGCGGTGCCCGGCGGGCGGAGGCGCGCAGGCTCGCAGCGCTGAGGCGGCAGGCGCGGCCCCAGCACCGGCAGGAGCCTCCGCCGGACGCCATGGGGTGTTAGCGCAGCTGGTGCCCTCGTTCTCCCGCCGGAAGGAGCTGTCGCCGCCGCCGCCGCCGCCGCCGCCGCCGTCGTCGTCGTGTGCCTCCCGCTCCGCTCCTCCGCCGCCCTGAGCCCATGAGCCTGAACGAGCACTCGATGCAGGCACTGTCCTGGCGGAAGCTCTACCTGAGCCGCGCCAAGCTGAAAGCCTCCAGCCGCACCTCCGCGCTGCTCTCCGGCTTCGCCATGGTGAGCGGCCGGCCTCGCCCGGCGGGCAGGGGACCCTGGCAGGCGGCCCGCGGCCTCCCCGGCAGCAGGGAGCGGGGTGCGGGGAGCGGTGCCGCCGCTTCTCCTTTTTCTGACCGAGTAACTCGCTGCCTCTCCTCAGGCTGTGGCGGGGGGAGACGGGGACGAGCGCAGCCCCCGAGGCGGCGTGTGGCAGCCTGGGGCGGGCCCTGGCGCCTTTTCGCCGGAGCGCCCGGCCCGGCCCGACCTCCAGCCCTTCGGGCAGCCGAGGTCAGCGCACCGGGGCGGCGGCCGGGCCGGGGGGAGGAGGAGGTGGCGACGCCGGGGCCGCCCGGGGAGCAGCGGGGCCGGGGTGGGGTGCCCCGGCGGGCTCGCGTCGGTAGCTCGTTTTCTGTGGAGAGCTGTCATGCCACAAGTTAAAAGGCTTTTATGTCCTCCACTTAGCTCCGATACCTCCTGCAGGAATTCTTGCTCGCCGCTTATTTTTCCTGCGGAGGATGCTCGGCATGCCAAAAACCACACGCGGCGGGACGTTCCTCCCGCTTGCTCCCGTAGGAACCGCCGAACGGTGCTGTAAACGGGGGGGCTGGCAGAACTTGGTCGGTGTTTCACTTCGCTTCCCGCCGTGGCGTCGGGAGCGGAGCGCACAGACGGCCCCCGAGCCCCTCCCGGGCTGCGGCGCCCTGCGCGCCCCGCCGCTGCCCAGCCACCGCACGCCCCGTGCAGGCGGGTGCAAGGGCAGGTGGTGCGGTGGAGCTGTGTTTAGGTAAATTAGGAAAAATAACCCATTGAAGTGGACGGTGTCCGTCCGACTCGTTACATCCGTCGTTAGTCGCTTGCAGTTGCGACGTTTCTGGTTTTGTTTTTTTAAGGAAATCTTTGGGTGTTGCTTAGTTAGAGTTTTGTGCATGTTTTAAAAACATCTTTGTTGTTAGGATGTAGTTTGCTTTCGCGTTTGATTACAGAAACGTAGTATAGTAATCCTGATTATCTCAAATGAAAACTCCACGTAGATTGAAATATGGTAACTTACAGGCTTCATCACATGTCCAGTCCTCTAACGTGCTGAGCCCCTAACCGTGCAGTCAGCCCGCTTTATTCATCTGTGTTAAAATTGCTTCATAGCTGTAAATACCGAATCGGACAACTCTGACTTGCTTTGTTTTGATTATTGCCCCGCTTTTGACAAGGTGGGTATTGTCAGCCATAAGATATATGCCCCTTGAGAGGCGTTGTTTTAGTGAGAGGATGCTGTTTGACAACATAGCAGCCGGTCTGCAGCAGCCTTCTGACGGTCAAATAAATGTCACTGTCCTCCTTCAATGGCTAAAAACAGACTACAGCTCTTCAGGGGTGGCGGCGGAGTGCTGTTCGTTTGACTGACAGGAGACTGTGTTAGTGCAGCGGCATATTTGAGTTGGTTCTCCTTGGGTAACATGCATCGGGCTGGTAGCTCATACTCCGCTGCTGCTAATGAGTTTTCCTTATTGTACGCCCGTTCTCCTGTGTCAGAGCAGTTTGTTGGGGTGGTTTCTTGAGTCAGGCTTGTACATTGAGATAGAGAACGTAGGAAAAACCCTGTAGTTCGTTGGTTTTTACAAACTTTCATCTAAGGGAGGTTGCATCTTGTTAATAAAAATACTATTATTTAAAAGTCATACTCAGTCTCTTAAATCCCATTGGGTTTTTCTCTAAATATATGCTATGTGGACTATAAAAATCCCGTAGGTGTATGAGATAAGGCTCGTTCTACTTTCTTGATTTTCTAGAAGAGTTCTAGGAGTTCAGTGTCCTGCAGTTGAAAACTGCTTTTGAATAAATGTTGTTTAGGGTATTTCAGAAAAAAGCCACTTTGTTCTGATTAACAAAAGCTCTGGTTGCCAGGATTGTTGCATGTGAACATTCATCATATTTTAATTTTCTGGAAGTTACCCTTAAAAAAATTACACTTTTTTTTCTTCCTTTAACGAGCTCACACATGGAAATCAACTTGTAGCGTCATTGGTTTTGCTATGACAGATAGTCCTTTAGCTGAGACTTCCTAATCTATTTTCAGAAGAGCTGGCTTAACTTTCAAGTATTTTTAGATTTCTTTTGAGTAACTTTGCTTTTAAAGTTGTCCTTTGCAATTTCTCCCTTGAAAAGCAAGACCTTCTTTCTGCTGTCACGCCTATGCATTGTTTACTCAATTCAGCAGATTCTTTGGCACCTGGTATTTGAACAAAATGCTGCTAAAGTACAATCTAATCTTGGATCTAAAGCTTACAACAGCAATTAAGCATCATTGTTCCTCTGTTCTCCCTATCGACACAAGGAAGAAGCAGCCTAAATGATACATCCAGGACCGCCCAGCAAGTTGATGGGAATTGTCAGGAGTGAAATGTGCTCGTTTCCATGCCAATCCCATTGATCCTTGCTCTTCAATTAAACAGTACTTGCATCCTCTAGTATGAGCGAAGTTTAACCCCACTAAACTGTTCTTTTATTTTGAACTACTTTTGTGTATAACTGCAGCCATTTTACAAAGTTTATTCCCTCAAGATTGGTTACGCATACCCCAGTTAAATGATGCATGCCAAAGTTGAGAGATTGCTCGAGTCAGTGATGTGTAGAGTATGAAATGCTCAGCCAGGTTTCAAACTCAGAAGTGTTAGGCTTCCACGGAGAAGATTGATTAAAAACCTGTTTTAGAAAATTTTTTGTTTTAGAGCTACACATCACGATTTGCCACCGTATGTTAGCTTCAGAAACAGTTGCAGGGTCTGGTCATTGCAAGCTGATGTTAGAGCGAAGCTCCCACAAGTAAACCTGAGCATTTACTTTGTGCAGGTTTCCATGGCTGCTATCATCCAGGGCCATACGTCTAAGAGGAAATCTATGTGGCTTATAATCTTGCATTTAGTACGCTTTTCCAATTTATGGGGCCAGCAAGTAATATCAATCCCCCAAATTGTTAGAGGTAAAGAAAGAAATCGTAGATTGTAGGGTATGGGTAGTCCATGAAAGAACAGGGGATTCCTTCCATGCACTAGTGAAGGCATCAAGTATTTCTCTCTTCTGTGTTATATCCCAGATATTGATGTATGTTTTGTGGTGTTCTTTTTGTTTTTTTCCCTCCATGCCTGGCTTTATCTGTTTTTATTTCTTAATCCAGTTTATCTGAATGCTGGAAATATTTTGCAGATTGTATCCAATATTGCAAGCACTAGCTCATCCACACTTAGAGTAGCAGGATCAAGAGCTCCAGAGTAGACAGGCTGCTGGCAGGTTATTTTTGTTTGAACAATTAAGCTGACTTGTTAGCATCATTTTGTCACCAGGGATGCATCACGCAGTAGTATGTCATGATACCAGAGTCGCAAATATCATAGGAAAGTTGTTAGATCCCAACAGTCATCAAACTGGAAAACTCAAAAGCTTGCCTCCCATCCACCAGTTAACAGCTCTGTGAAAATACCTGAGCCTAAATTAGGGATGTAAATTATACGGCCACTGTGGTTGACTTAGTTATATTTAGGATTTGGAGGACATTAGTTACCAGACAGCACGCTTTTGTTGTAAATACCTCTGATGTTTCAAGCTGGCTTGACTGTTGTCTAGATAATAATATATACGCTTCAAATACTGAATATCGTCAAAGAACTGTCAACTCTTGCCTTTGAAATACAGCCAATACAGTCTTCTGAAGACAGCTTCAGTCATGTTTTGTAGCAGACTGACTGCACTGATAAATATTTATGAAACTGATTTCCATAATAGTTGATGTTGAAGTAATGCTAAGTAGGACATGCTCAGCTGCTGTCAGTGCTGTACAGATACTCCAGAAGCTGCTTTAGCTGTATTTAACTGGATTGCATGGTAGAATAATGTGCAACAGCTGCATTTTGTATCCTGTAGCAAAGCATTACAGGCCCAGTTTCATGGCTTCTGCCACCACTTATCTTTTATATCGCTGTTGTGCTTACAGGTTAGCACTGTGTTCTGGATAATCTTCCCCCATGTGGAAGGTTTCTTCTACTTCAGTCATGAAAGCAACATTTTGTTGGTCCTTTGAGCATCCCTGTCTCAAGTTACAGATGAACAAGGCAGGCAGCTTGGAGTACTTGGGGCTCTAATGGATAAATGATGCTTAGTTTCTCTTCTATATAAAACTAGTAATAAGATCATTATTTTGACTTACCTTTTTTAATTTCTGGTGACTGATTCTGGCTCATACAGAGTCTTTCTGTGAGTTGTTTATAACCCTTAATGAATGGTGCAGACACTGTGAGAGCCTGGCTCTGCGCCGCTGTCTCTGGGAGTGAATAGTACTGTCAGGAAAACAGACCGACCGACTGACTCGGGAGCTGAGGAGACAGCCAGAGGAGTGCTAATTTCCAGCGATGTCATGATGCCTGTCTCGTTCTCGACTTTCCTTTGTGGTCCCACACATAGACAAGCAATGGGGTAGAAGATGGAATTTGTTATTGAAATGGGTCATTATGAGATTGTCTATATTTAAACTTAGTAACTTTTAATAAGATCGGTGTCTTGCTCTGCAATTCTTGTCTGAATTGGCCAGGTGCAAAGGACAGGAGAGCACTTGTGATTGGAGCTCTAGGCTGGTCAGATAGCATCTTGTGAGGTCTGGGAGAAAAATCGACAGCCATCCCATCACGGGGCTGTCAGTAGTTGTTGAGTGCAAACCCCTGGTTACAGAATGTATTTAGGTAAAATCAGGTGTCTAGTGGAGAAGCGGTGAGGAGTTTGAATTAGCTGTGGCTCTGTCCAGTTGAAGCTGTCTATCCGTGGCACGCTGAACTCAATTGGGACTTGCATCTGTGTGTTAACGCTAGTACTTGATACTGTGAGAGACAGTATGGCAGTTAAAATGCTGGCTTCCAGCCCATGTTATATTCCTGCCGACCAGAGCTCAGTCATCTTTGCGGGGAAGGGGAGGAGAGGAAGTAATCTATAAATAGTTTATAGATAATACAAATTTACTTGAGATAAGGCGTTTTATTTCCTTTTTCAGAGTCGGTAGCCACTGCTGTAGAGGAAAGATGCAAGCCTGTGATTAAGTCAGAAAGGTCTCAGATACTCTGTTCACTGCTGTTGCTATTACACATGATAACACAGAGCAGTTACCTTTTTTTCCTGTGTTGAAAGTCTTGAGTGTCAATATGACCTGCTACATGGGTGGCTCTTAATACAGTTCTTCCTTTTGTTTTCCTTCTGATCCTTGTCTGTCATGTGTTATTTTTTCTCGATACTTCTTATTTCAGAAACCCCTATCTTAAAACCGGAATTGCATTTGAAGCTTGTGTTATGCTGGAATTAAAACCAGGCTAAGTAAAACCAACATACTGTCTAGTAGCTTATAAAACTGGGGAATGATGCTGAAATTTGAAGCAAGTCATTAATTTCTGTCCTGCTGCTATGGTAAAAATGAACAAGTGACAAATGAGGACAGTTGCTTATCCTGCATTTCCGTAGCAATATAAGCTTCATTTGCAGCTACATAAGTGACTGGTTCTTTATATTCATAGTTATTGCTGATGAGAATTTATTAGTGTATCACAGCTTGCTTCTTGCAAAGTGGTTGAGTCAGTATTTGTTAGAGGCACTGTGTAAATGCTCTTGTAGAGACAGAAGCCTTCAGAGCGTGCAGGATTTTGATTTTCATTTAAAAGCAGGAACTTTAAGCCCCTCTGGTATCATAAGACATGGAAGCATTGTGAACAAGTATGTGAAATTAACATTTCAGGATATTAAACTTTAAAAGTGAAATGGAGATTCTTCTGAAGGGCAAGTTGTTAAATTTCTTGTAATATGGTAGTATTCTAGGCTGCCATGACTCTGAAATCCAGGGCCGTCAGAAGCCTTAACATGGTTGTGTGCCCAAATTCAGTTATCTTCTGAAAACATCTGAATGCCCAACCTTTGTTAGGCTTATGAGAACTCCAGTCCTGCATCCTAATGTCATGGAGTCCTTTAATTTTGTCAAGAAGCTGTATTTCAGATTTACAGCTTTGTCAAGAGCTGTAGTAAATCTCTCAGTCATATCTGTAGGGTGATCTGAAGTTAAAGTTAGCTCTTCTTTGAGCCAGGGATTAGACCAGATGACTTCTTGAGGTGTCTTCCAACCTATGTTATTCTGTGATTATGCAGCAAGGCAGGATGCTTGCAGCATGGTAGCTGCACAGTAGAAATCAAGCGGTAAGTGTTCAAAGAAGCTTTGAAAGTGGTGAAGGAGAAGGTGCTGAAACATGTTGTATTGGATGCTGGGTGGACATCAATGACTTGCCCTGAGGGGACAGTCTTCTGAACCAGCATAGAAACCTAATAGAAGACACAGGAAAACATCTTCCTGCATGGAACATCAGCGTGTACCTATGAGTTCAGGCTTTGCATGGGTTTGGATCATATCAGATGAGCTCACCGGGGTCCTGTTTGTGCAAGTTTTAACTTACAAGAGCAGTTGTGATCTGTGCATTTTGAAATCACAGCATGAGCAAAGGAGAGAAGAACTTCTGATGCTTTGCTTCGCTGTTTGAAAACAAGCATGAGGCCTTGTAATGAAAAATGAAGCTTTTTGTTTTAGGTGCCTGGCTCAAGCTTGGCCCGGGAAGTAAAGAACAGAAACTTGCAATTGAAAAGAGTTGGCAGTTTTTCTTCTAGTTTTTAGTGAAAGGGTTCCCAAATTAGCTTCCTTGACAGTTTGCAGAGACAGAAAACTTGAACTAATTTTTCACTTACGGATCAAGCTGGAGTTACTCTGCCAGGCACAAGCACAAGAAGGCTTTGCTGTACACGCGGCCCCCCCCCGAGGCTTTCCATCAACTTCAGTAGACTTGGAAATCCTTCAGACATTCTACATCCTACAACCTCCCCAGAAGTCTCCATTTGAAGTGAGTCCTGAAGTATCTATTAATCCTGAATGAATGGGAAAGAGAGGTGTTGCTTTCCCCACTCCTGCTTTCAGGGTGTTTCTAAGGCCAGTGTCAGTTACAACTGCAACTTACTGCATTTTCTCTTTGCTTATGGGTGTCTCTGTCGAGCTCGTTAGCTTCAGCATAATTTTTTCCTGTCCTCTTTGTGACCTCATGAAAACCTCTATCTTGTGTCTTTTGTTTCTTATGCACATACCCTATAGCTTCTATCACATTGTCACTGGTCGGTTTAAGAAAAACATTGAACTCCCTTTCTGGATAACTTGTGGTCTGCAAAGAGTTGTCAGTGTGTTGTGGAGCTGCATCTAATGTGTCTGTCTTGTAAGTATACCCTGAATGTTCAAAGTGGGGGTCTCTTAGACTCATCCCTTGGAGGGCTGAGCCTATAAAGCTGTCATCCTTTCAGTGTCAGAAGAAGTATTTTTCTAGCCACTGTAGTCTCCCAAGTGGATAAGTTGTGATGCTTTCTCTCAAAGCAGGTGGATATTGTCTGTCTTTTAGTATTTCTGTTATTCGCTTTCGTGTAGGATCCTTCTTGGCCCAGCAGTTGATGCAGCTAGTATTCTTCCCTTTAGTTCCAGCTGTGGACAGGAGGTCATGTTGCTTGTTGGCAGGATAGCCAAGTATGACTTAAGTTCAAGTGTCATTCCTGCTGACGGGTTCCCTTGGTGTTTAGCATCAGGGCTGTGCAGGTGTGCAAACTACTGTGGGAGGGACTGAGTTGGGAGAAGATGCTGAAACTGGCCCAGACGTGCACCTCCTGTGGGATGTCCTGGTCTTTTCTAGGAGTCTCCTTTGGGAGCTTGCCCTCCCTGTGGCGTTTTGTGGTATGCGGCCTCCCTCCAGCAGTTTTCAGCTGTGTGGAGGTGTATGCAAGGCTTCAAGGTTGGGATGGCCGACTGCCCTGCTTCTGCCTTAATTCACAGCTTGTTAGCATCCCAAACTGGGAATAATTGGCAGTGTGTATGGCTACTCAGCTGCCAGCTGTTTTTGCACATGTTAGAAGACTAATACTTAGGCTACCTGTCAAGTGATGTTGATGCTACCCACAATTATTCTTAGAGAGAGAGTACACTTGGGATTACAGTAAGTAATTGCATGGTATGGTTTGAGCTGAAGGAAGTGACACTCTTCCTGCTTGTGGGGTAAATAGTGACAAGTGTTAAGTAACAGCTCCAGTCTTCCTGGATTTCAGAAAACTGTTCTTCTGAGAGGTGATTTGGGGCCTACCTACACAACAAGCTTCCTCTGCAAGGCAGGTCTGCGTTAATGGATTTGTCAGCCATGTACACTGAAGAGCTGCTTGTGTGGCTCGAACTTGGGTTTCAGCTGTCCCATCAGTGTATAATGGTTGTTGGTACTGCTGGGGTCACTCTCTTAGGGAAACACCCAGCAATGTTAAAATGAAGTCTTTTTAGTCCAGGAAAACTTGGATTCCTGGTCTGGACGTCTCCTTTTAATAGTTGTCCCTGTGATTCTGTCAGTGCTTATCTAGGCACAGAGCTATCTGAAGATCTAAATGCTACTTAAATTAAGCTGATTTCTTGCAGTATTTTGTTTTGATCATGCATATAATTATAGCTAAATCAGAAATAGGTACATTTAGATTAAATGTAATTACTTAGCATTTCTTTTTAGCTCTGGCTAGGCTAAGAAGAGGAAGAAAAGATTCCTTCTTGATGCTCTGTTGAAATGAAAAGGGAACAGTAGCTCCAAGACAGCTGGTACATTGGAATTAAGAGAGTCTGACTGAACTTCCAAATCAGATGCTTGGTATCATTATTACATGAAGACATTGATTAATGGAAATATAAAATGTCTTCAATATTTGGCAAATTAAATACATCAGTTTTTCAAAGAAAATAAAATCTTCATCTTATGACGCTCTTTAGTTTTATGGTTATGTCAACATAGTAAGTACCAGGATAAAGGATTTTAAAATGTCTTGCAATGCTGGATGTTTTTGAGTCCAGACATGCACCAGAAAATTTACAAGGAAAAACATTGATAAATGTGGAAGTGAATCCTCAGTGGTAAAGGATTGCAGTTGTTCTATGAAAAGCACAGGAAGCCCAACATCCCACGAGTGCATTGGGACTTGACAAGCTCTCCTGCAGAAGAGAGACCCGACGACCAAATGTTTATCCCCTCAAATGTGAAGTTTCCCTTGGTTGAGAAGTGGTATTTTTAAATCTTTGAGCAAGAATTGTATATGCATTAATACAATTTCTTGTTGAGTTTCTTGTAACACTTGGAAACTGTTTGCTAGTAGGCTGGGTGGTTAGGCTTATGACAATAAAAGCTTTCAATAAAGGAATTAAAATGTTGGCAAATGGCCTTGAATGCCTGTTGAAACATGTCTGAGCAAAACCCTCAGTGGGCTTAATATATTTGGTGTGTTAGCGGTTAAGAGTTCCGGTGTCCTAAACATGCTGGTTCTGGGAGCATAGGAAGATGGGATCCCAGACCAGGTGTAGCTTGGCTCAGCTCTTGCAAAATAGTGAGGTTTGAATATTCTTACTGTTTTTTGCAGCTGTCTTTGGGTCCTAGTTTCTATGTCTCCCTGCATCCATACTTTATGAAATTTCCTTCATATCAGCTTGATGAGAATTGAGGTGTTGGAAGTATATGCTATAGGCTGAGTGAGTACTGTCCAAACCGTTAATAATGGCATGTGGTAATGGGCTAAACCTGCATTGATGGGAGTCTAAGAGCTGATTTGTTTTAGGCACTGACTTGTATAAACTGGTTTCATGGTCTTTTGAGGGCAGACTGGTATGTTACAGAAGAGCTAGGTTCATGGCTTAGTGCTGCCAAGAGTCCGACGTCCTGGTACAACTGCTTCTTCCTCAGTTACGTGGGCCTGTGCCAGCTTCATTGTTCATCAGAGGCATTGCAGAAACAGCTCATCTCGCTAAGCTAGCGGAAGATTACCACTTCTTAACCAGGTTAGCTTTTGCTGGGCTAGCAAGTTGAGTCATTTCAATGAAGGATCAAGAGTGAGCAGCCAAGGGGCAGAAGGGACTAGCGTGGATCTGTCTGAACTGTGCTGAATGGCAGCCCCTGCATCTTCCTTATATAGTGTACATGTGTTTATATTTAAGATTGCTCTTAATTTTTTTCTCCTCATTTTAAACATATTTTGCCTATTTAATGAGTTCCTTTGAGAAAGAGTACTAAACATAGAGGCATTGTTGCATTATTCCCTCTTCGGAACTGTGCTTTGTCTGAAAGGCAAATTTATCAGGAAAGATTAATTTTCAAGAGAGCTGCTGGGATTGTCAGTCGTCAATTGCACATGCTTAAAACCACCTGACAGTTTTAAAAACTGTTAAAAGGCATTCTAGTTCATTTTCTTTATCAAAAATATTTGAGCTGGGTTTATGAGTTTCCTAGTGCTGTTACTTAATGCTAATTTCTGCTCCTTAAGCACAGGCATGCTTGGAGATCTGAGTTTATAAAAGGGCATGGCTGCATACGGTAGTGGAGGACTGGACCTTGGAGCATCCTCATGAGATAGCACTGCTCTCCCGGAGGTGAGGCTAGACACAGCTTCCAGAGTGAGAGTAGCTAGTGATGTCTAGGAGCACTCTATATTATCTTCCTGGGAGACTACTCTTTGTCTTTCCTCCAGCCTCTAATGGGCCTGTTTGGCTGCCATGGACATTGTGGAGACTTTCATGTTTTGAATCTGTGTTCTAGAGTCTGCTTAAATACTTATTTTGAGTGAAAGAATATAGCTAAGAGCCCCATGGAAAGGTGACCTTTCTAATGAAAGGCTCCTGCCCTTCAGAAGTTAAAAACAAGTATCTGAGGAGAAAGGGCCATCAAAATTGTGATGGGCAGTCTGCTGCCTTTGCAGGCTTTCATGCTATAGATACCTACTTCAAAAGACTTCATATGGTATTCATTCTACATATGTATGGGGGATAAAACATTTCCTAATACCCAGCAAAATTTATAATCTATAGTAAAAGATCAAAAACTGCCTCTACAATATAACACAGGAAGGAAGAAATGTTTTACTTTAGGAGTCCAAGTATGTTGATCACAAAGTTCAGCTGTTTTGTTGGGATGAGCTGGAGGTGGCAAGGTGGTTGTGCTGTTAAGAGCTTTTGTGCTCAAGAGGTTTGCTCTACAACAGAACTGTAAGTATGAAAAGGGTGGCCTTTGCTCAGAGCTAAGTTTGTGCTTAATGAAAAGGGTGCAGATTGACATGAAGGGAAATTAAAATGCAGGCTGTTATTTTGTCTGGATCGGATGATCTTCCAGAACTGTGATTTAAACTTAAAATAGTCTATAGCCAAATAATACGTAACGTAGATAACTACATCTCTCTTCTCTTTCCTTTCAGGTGGCTATGGTGGAAGTTCAGCTAGATGCAGTACATGACTACCCTCCAGGTCTCTTGATAGCCTTCAGTGCCTGTACTACTGTCCTTGTTGCCGTTCACCTTTTTGCACTCATGATAAGTACCTGCATTCTTCCAAATATAGAGGCTGTTAGCAATGTGCATAATCTCAACTCTGTAAAGGAATCTCCTCATGAGCGTATGCATCGGCACATTGAGCTTGCATGGGCATTTTCTACTGTCATTGGGACTTTGCTCTTTCTTGCAGAGGTGGTGTTACTGTGTTGGGTGAAGTTTCTTCCTTTAAAGAAGAAAACTGATAATGCACTCCAGAGCAACAGTTCCATCACATCAGGACAGGCAGCAGCCATTGCATCAACGTCTATTATGGTTCCCTTTGGATTGATTTTCATTGTGTTTGCAGTCCACTTCTACAGGTCACTGGTGAGCCATAAAACAGACAGGCAATTTCAAGAACTGAATGAACTTGCTGAATTTGCACGGCTCCAGGATCAGCTGGATCACAGAGGTGATACTGTCTCCTCAGCTGTTACCCATTTTGCGTAAACCTGTACTTAAAGAAAATAAACCCACTATTCTGCTTCTGCCTTGTTATGTTGACTCCCCTGTGGATGAACTGGTTGAACTGTTGATTACCTTTTAAAGAGAGATTATAAATGTTGTTCTAACCCTTTAGAGAGGAAAAAACCCAATTGTTCCTTGCATAACATTTTGGCTATCTGACATCTGAAGGAAGAGATGGTGGGGTATGCTTGCACTGCATGTGCATCCCTCCTCTTGTGAGCACTGTCTAGATTGTTTCTTGTTAGTGCTGAATGATGGCTGTGTAAATACATGGAAAATGACATTGTAAATTTGGGTATTTGTTAGGGATGGATAGAGAAGCTTTTTTTTCCTCTCTTTATTTGATGTTGGCATTTAGTAGAAGATACTGCTTGTCCGATCCATATTGCATGGCATGATACAAATTACTTGGGATATGCAGCAATTAGCACTTGGTTTCAGTGCTAGCGCTGTTCTCTCTAGAAAGCCTGACAGATGGTAGAAGTGAAAGCTTTCCCACCACTTTCCCCACTATGTTTTGCTGCCAAGTAATTATTACTTTACTGATTTCTCCAGGGCCTTTATCCCATGGCAGTTACACATTTTATAACTTGCTAAACACCCATGACTAGTCTTACTGCGATGTGGTATAGCCACATGAGTAGGAATGAGACTCTACTCTTCCTTGGAAGAAAATAAAAGCAATAACTGTTTTAAAGTTCTCATGAGCTGGCACATATTATCTGGAGAGATAGATTTGCCTGTTTCCCATTTAGGAATCTTTTTTTAAAAAGAAGGAACTAGATGGAAATGATCACTGGATAATTTTTTTGCTTGAAAATCAGAACCACTGCTGGTTTTTTTCCAAGCCAAAGTAGTAATTATTTTGTACTTTTATATTAAAAATATATTTTTAATAAATCCTCAAATACAAGCAGCAAAAGGTGCTTTCTCTGCATTGGATTCCCAAGTAATTAGCTCTGCCTTGGTCTTCCTTGTTTAGAAAAAGTCTTCTCCTTGCTGAAGTGTTGTATTTAATAACTTGTTATACATTTTTGCTTCCAAAGGATCTGGAAGACTACTTTTCTCTATGTAGATTTATTTATGAAAACAGATTATTTGTAATTAATATTGCTGCTTTCTTTCAGACACACGTCTGTTACAGTGAGGCTACTGTGTCATTTTTCATTTCCTCTTTAAGCAAAAACTTCCATTTGGTCTCTTAGATAAGAGGCTTGTCCAAGAAAGATTGCAGCAGTTGTCCTGGGCTGCTTCAGTAATTCTAGCTATGTTGAGAAGTGGATTTTCTTGGAATGCAGTTCTTCTGTGGAGCAGCTTTGGGCTTTAATGGGTAGAAGCTGTTTTTTTGAACACAAACTGAGACAGGTTTCAAGTCTAATGGAACAAAACTTGACCTCCCTATTGTAGCTAACACTGTGGAATAGAAACCTGGGAGTTTGAAATTAGACAGTAGTGAATGTGACAGTACAGTGGAGCTGTACCTGACTGAGCCTGGGCTGAACATGGTCGCTCACACCCAACCTCCATCTCAGGTTTTCCCGACATATTTACAAGCTGTAGCGTGTGCCTACAGAGTTAGGGTGTCAGAGTGTGTTTACTACTGAAGCAGCCTCATGAAGCGAATGGGACTGATTTCTCATGTCAGCACCACCACTGTGGAAAGTGTTGACAAGGCTACCTGTGGTTTATTTGTATTCTGAAAAATAGCCATTAAAAAAAACCTGCTGAGCTGTTTTTTGGGCGGCAGTCTTGCAGGGGTGTTCTTGGTTCACAAGCAGAAAACAGCTTTCCATTTTCACAAGTCCTTCTGGCATATAGATGTCAGACTGGATTTTCTCTAGCTCTGCCATTACATTGTGCTTCAAGTATATTCTATTACTGATGTAAATCTGCTGATGGTGAGAATTGTGACCATGGGCGTCCATTCATGAAGCACTGGAAGGATTATGTTAGTAAAGGCATTAATGAAGCAGCATTCCAAAACACAAAATCTTAATAGTAGGCACAAAATGTATTTTCCCATCCTTTACTGGAATACTATTCCTGTCTCGGGGAAAAAAAACTCTTAAACCCTCAGTAGAAGAAAACCTGACTGGAATATTCACACTAGAGCAAATAGTTGAAAGGGTGCTGTCAGGCTTAAAAATTATGCTTCTGTCCGTAAATTGTGTATTTAAAAGTTACAACGTTATCTTGAATGGAAGTCCAGAAAATATATTTTACAAGTCTATTTTGTAAAATTACTTGCTGTATTGGATAAGTAGTTGAATTTCTCTTTATCTTGTGGACCTTTTACAAAGTGACAGACGTGTGGGGTTTTTTGTTTCGTTTAAGAACTACAGAATTGGGAGCTAGTGGACAGCCTTATTTTTAACTTTCTCAAGCTGGTAGGTTCTGAGCTAATGGCGCTGTTATTACAGCTGCTTTTTCTGACTATTTTCTGCACTTTAAGCCATGATAGCAAGTATTCTTCTCTCATTTTCCAGCTGTGGAAATGGTCATGAAAGTTACACCTTGGGCACAGTCTTGTAACTGTGTGCCAGAGGCAGTAACCAGACCCAAACATACAGATCTAAACGTTAAGAGTGCACTTAGAATTTGGTTTTTATCCCTTATTTATACTAATGGTATTATGCATTTACCTCAAGCATTTTAAACATTGGTTATTGTATATCACTTATTTAGATATAAATTACTTTACTGAAATAAAATATACTCAATTGTTGCTGATTATTTGTTATCTAGAGGCCTAAAATATGTTTATTTTCTCTATATCCCTCATCTCTTCAGCTGTATTGTGCTAATCTTGTGAGGATCTTCCAAATGTATTTAGTTACTCATTTCAGTCATAATACAAAGATAAAATTTCTTGCCCACACAGGCAGATATAAAGAATATAATGTAGTTGACATGCTTTTCCTCCTGTCAGCACTGCTTAAATCTTGGGACTAAGCATGTTGTATTGTTACTCTCTCCAGGTGCTTAAATAGAAAAGTAGGTTATCTTTCAGCTGAGAAAACATGAAGAGTCAAGGAACCAAATGATCTGTAAACAAGAGGTGGTACTTGGAAGCACGGTATTAATCAGGTGAACTAATGACCTGTTCTCCCACCGTTTGTTTTTCACCACCTGGCTGCAGTGCCACCTTCCTTCAGTCTTGTGGGTCAGCAGTGCCTCACAGATCCGAAGCGCCGCAGCTCTTCATGGCTGGCGTGGGGTCCTTGCGTCGGGCAGACATGGAGCAGCTGGCGCAGCCCCATTGAGTGCCGGAGGTCTGGTGCATGGGCTGGCCCAGGAGCAGAGCCAGGGTGAGGTCTGGTGCTCTGCATTCCCGGGGGTTAGGGACAAGAACCAGAATCACATTACGGAAAATGCACAGAGAGAGCAAGTGAAGTTGCATTAATAAAAATATTAGTTGAAACATGATCTGTTACAACTTCAAAAGCCATCTTGGGTCACAGGTGTGTATCAGGCTAAATTTGGTGGGAGTGGGAGGGGACAATTATTTGTACTTTTCTAGGGATTTGCTTTTATAGCATATAATAGAAACCCTGCTTCATTTCTAAGGCAATATGAAGGACCTTGAAACCAACAGGAGTGCAATTTCTTTACAGGAGGAATAAGCCAGAGGAGCTGGGCAAAGAGTCACTCTGTCTGTCTTCCAGCATTTTGTTGCTTGTAGTTTTTCTTGGTTTTTTTTTTTTTTTGGTTAGCATCAGTTACTAATTTTGGCTGTCATCAAACATCGCCTGGGCCTCTGCTAAAACACCATCTGGATCAGCTAGTTCAATCTAAATAAAAAGAATACAAATCAGTTATGCAGTGTAATTGAAGATGCTTAAGGTTTTATAGGTACTGATTACTCAAGCATTAACAGAGAATCTCCCATATATCGGGACTTTAGTTTATATTGCAGCTTTTCAATTACTGTTTTTGAAACATTGCTACACTTTCCTAATTTTATCAGCATGTTGAATGTCACTTCATCTCCTTGAAATAGCTCTGTGTGGAGCAAACTGATTCTCCTTTAATGCGTTCTTAGACAAAACTGGCTTTGATTTGTAGCATGTTGGGTCTCACCTGTTGTTTCAAAAGGTGAGGAATTGCAGTCACCCAAGTGAGCATCAAAGGTCACATGAAAGCAGGAGTCTGGAGTCACATAACCTGTGTGCAACTGGGTGCAGATTCTTGAGAGGGAAGCACTGAAGCCCTGCCAGGAACTTGTCATCTCGCTCTGACCTGCTTTCTGTCCTGATGCTTTCTAGGGGGGTCGTGTGTGTGTGGTGTTCTCGCAGGCAGAAGACATCCACTCTTTTTCTCATTTATATTGTTACGCTTTCTGAAGCCTTGGCTTCAATAATTTTAACAGCAGATAGCCCAAAGCTACCATGTTGTGTCTTTCCCCCTCTCTGCAGTTATGTTCAAATTGTGCTTTAATGCAGCTCCATCACCTACGTACTGGATTCCTTCAAACCTTGTGAGAATTGCTCTCTAGTTTTCAGCCATTTTCTGTCCTGTGCATCTCCACCGTTTGTTCCTTTTACCTGCTAATGAAGACATGCAGTGATGCTTCTCCTATGCCGAAGCTCAGATCCTCACCGTTAGCCTTTTGCCAGGTGAAAGCTGAGTATTTAGTCCATCTCTGGTTTTGGCAGTTTCTAACATTCACCCTACATCTACTTCTCTCTAACAGCTGCTGCTTGTGATGGTAATTTGGCAAAAGGTTTATGAAATCTGAAGTCAATTTTCCTCCTTTTGTCTGTTACTTCCTTCATATTCTGAGATCAGTAAATCTCTTCTGATGGAAAGCGCAATAATGGCAGTGAAAGTTGATGCTTTCTTTTTGCTCATAGAGCAGAAGAAAACTGGGTCACAATTTGGTCTTCAGGGAGTTAAATAAACAGCCAGGCTCAAACATCCTGCCTTAGTGAAATGGTAATTCATCCTAGGGCTGCTGCTGGGCTGAGTTGTTGGAATCCCAGGCTGTTCTCAGCTGACCTTTGACAAACCTTGTAAGGTAAATATTTTTAGCCACAGAAGTACTGCTCCTTTCACTCTTTTTGCAAAATCGAGATTGTTTTTCCCTGGCGAGTGGTGTTTATTATTCTGTACTGCCGTGGGTGTGCCTAGTAGTTGCAGGATTAACTGGCTTGTCAAAAATGTCTGTGCTCAAAGGGCCTTTGCTACAGAAACCAGATTTGAAAAAATAAGGGAAGCAAAGATGTAAGAGCTGGGAGCTTTGGTAGGCTGCGTGTGGCCCAATACCATCAATATCATCTGCAACAATCTTGTCCCTGGAGCAGAGGAAGAAGGTAGGTAGCTTTACCTGCCACGGGGCTGTGCTATTCCCTGTGTTACTGGAATAAAGCAGTGTGCTGTGGTTGTCCAGTGTGTTTCTGCTCGGCCCTAAGCAAAGAGGAGCTTCCCCACCCATAACCTGCAGGAACCATCCCTTGGAAAGGTGATGCCTTTGTGTTCCATGTGTGCCGCACACGGACCGGGGGATTTGAGTTGAGACTCTTGGCCTCCTGTGTCACTCAAAGCCATGTTTATTGCCTAGTGATCCCTGTTCCTTGTCCTCCTCCAAGGGCATGGAGTGAGTGACAGGCTCTCCCGTCCTCTGGCTCCTGTGCTGAAGTGATGTGGAAGGACCTGGCAGCTGCCAGGCTGATGGCCCAAGGTGTCCACGTGCCTCATCGTGCATCTCGGCAAGTGTTTAGGAGGGGGACAGGGACTGGCTCTTTCTGTGCAGCCTCTGTCAACCTTACGGAAAAAGGGGAGCAGAGCAGGTCCGCTCTCGGACACCCATCTCCTATGCACATCCCTCTACCGTGCTGGGCACGGACCAGCCCCTGACTTGGGGTGCCTGGATAAAGGAAACAGCTGATATTAGCACTGCAGCTGCTTGGGTTTCAGTAAGGTCTGGTCACCTTTAGCAGTTTGGCTTGGTGAAATCATTTGGTCTTGACGCAAATCCCACTATTGTCTCTGCCTCTATTGTCCCTGTTTCCTTTGTGCTGCTCCAGGTCTCTAAGCAGTTTTGGTGCATGAGAACTGCATTTTTTCAGATGTAGGCAATTAGGGGGCTCCAGCAGTGGCTGGATGGACCATTTGTCCCTGTGGGGTTGTTTAGGACACTGGTGGTCAAAAGACTGAGCACACACCCCATGAGCTGGGAACCTCATGGGGATAATTGCTTGAAGAGTGAAATGCTACCTGGAGAGCTGCCCTGAGCGCTGATGAATGCAAACATCACTAGCAAAGCTGAAATTTCCAAGCAATTACCTTTGGGATTGGATACTGAGTAGGGGCAGGAGCTTCGACTCTGCCAAAGTCAATCAGAATTCCACATTTTGGTATATCTGCTGCCCAGGTACCTTCAAACAACTGTCCCTTATCCAAGTAGAAAAATTTCCCTGGGCCATGCTTCTTTCCATCTTTCCAACCTCCTTCATACCGATTTTCATTTGCTGCAATAAATAAATGAACAGACCATGAAATTCGCACCGTTTCGTTAAGGGGCTACAAATGAAACCAATCAACAGAGCCAACTGACAGAAGAGCAAATCATCTGTTTGGCTTCTCTTAGTAATTTCGAGGGGGCTGCAGTACGGTGTGTCGTTTTGCTTTCACGGTGGTCTGTTTGCTGTGCTGCAGAGGGAGAAAAGGCTGTGGAAGAAGCCCATGCTTGCCCACTTGGAACAAGAACGGCATTCACCTGCTTTGTTTTCCCAGGGATACTAATTTTTTGCTGATATGTGGAGTGAGTGAGCCCAGGGTAAGACTAGTAGCTGAGTCACTCTTCACAACAGGAAAAATTATAGGACACAAGTTTCAAATTTATCACTGCAACAAATCACACAGGATCTCTGGCTTGAAGAGGCTTGCTTGTCTGGGCAAGGAACAGCAGCACTGTCTGATCGTTGTCCAGTCAAAATAATCTTGATTTCAAATAATACTTGTAGTTATGTTTTTCCTCAATGAATTACAGAGAAAGAATTGCTGTGAGTGTTTGAATGGTTCAGGCAATCAGTTACAGACTGTTTTTCCAGCTGTACTGCATCTCTTGGCGTTTTTCTGCAAGTTGAGAGGTTTTTTTGGGCTGTGTGCTGCTCTCCAGGAATCATGAACAGGGAAAGCAGAGCTGCAAAGGGAAGAGAGCAGCCTTGTCCAGGGACGCTGGTTGAGAAGGGGCATCATACCCACAGTGATGATGGGGCTGGGATACATCCAGGCCACCCACCTCTCACTAGGAGAGTCCTCTGCTGTCCCCTTTTCCTACCTATGGTGTTTCTAAGCCAAAAAATGGGATTTCTGACCAAGTTACTTAGTGGAAATATATTTGGGTCTCAGCCAAACTCTGCCATTCTTTGTGGCAAGAGGTGACCGAAATACCAGGGCACCCCACACAGTGCCACAGAGGTAGCTGGGGATTGCCAGAACTCTGTAAGGCAACAGGGAAAAACCAAAAATGCTTCTGGAGAGCGTGGCTGCTGGGCTCTTCAGGCAGGCTCTGGCTTACAGGTTGGAACCATGGTGGTGGTTATCTTCAGCTTGCGTCTGGTGGTGTGCTTATCTGCAACACCAACCTGCCCTGCCCACAGGTGGGAGCAGCTCAGCTTCTGTTCTCCAGCCACTGACAACTCAGAAACCACCGAAATCACACACCCGTCTGTAATGGAGGGGCCATCAAACGCCCGGGCTGCACCGTAGCACCTGGCTGCTCCCATCCGCTCTCCTCTCAGACCATTCAGAGGCTGCGTTGCTCACGGCTGAGATCTCTGCAGATGTCCAATGCTCTGGTTTAAAAGCTGTTCAGGAACAGGCTTTAGCCGTTACGAATCAGCGTGGTGCTACCAGCCAAGCTCAGCCTTGCCGGGCATGCTGCCACTACAAGCAATTTAATCTTGAGCTGCAGCTCATCGTGACCTCCACTGAAGAACTCTTTTTCTTTCACCATCGCAAAGCTGCTGGCACGTGGGCACACTTCCAGCGGCTGAGCTGAATACATTAAACTTGTGGGCATGAAATAATTGCTCTGGCTAATTTTAACCAAAAGGAATCTAGCTCATAATTGGTGGCAGGCTACGCTGGAGGCAACTGGGCTCTGAAATGGTGCATCAGCCACAGCTCAGCCCCGAGGGGTCATCAGTTTATAATGCCGAGGGTGACTTCGACAGGAGAGAAGTGCATCAGTGGAAGGAGTTACCCCTGGAAGTGGGTGCTGATTTCATCTGGATGAGCCATCCATCCAAAGTGACTTTACAGTCATCAGAGAGAGCACAATCATAGAATCATAGAACGGTTTGGGTTGGAAGGGACCTTAAAGATCATCTAGTTCCAACCCCCTGCCATGGGCAGGAACACCTTCCACTAGACCAGGCTGCTCAAAGCCCCGTCCAACCTGACCTTGAACACCTCCAGGGATGAGGCATCCACAGCTTCCATGGGCAACCTGTTCCAGTGCCTCACCACCCTCATAGTGAAAATTTCTTCCTAATATTGAATCTAAATCTACTTTCAGTCTAAAACCATTACCCCTTGGTGCATGTGATATGCAGTGATGGTCATGCTTGTTCCTCCCTGCTGCTTTGCTTAGCTAATTACTAGCCTTGAGATCACGTTCAAGCAAAAAAAAGATGAATACTAATATGGAGATAGTATTTCTTCAAATGTTCCTGGAATGCAGTGCCTTGTACTGCAAAGGACTGGGATTCTTGGCTTTGGGGAAAAATGTGTTATACTCCACACAAAATAAGGGGAAAAAAATTCCAAATTTCTATTTTTATGCTGAGATTGCCCCCAACATTCCCAATCCATGATGTGCTTGGTGTTATTTCTGGGAAGGGATCATGTACTAATGAAACCCCTGTGTGCACTCAACATGAGCCAGTGTCGGAAGTAAGAGAGGGGATGGAGTGAACTCAAAAAGAAAACTTCTTTTTTTTTTTTTCCTGTGCTGGAAACTGGACTCCTCTTTGGTATGCAGCAGTTAGAAAGTATGTCTGGCAAAGTGCCTGGCTTGAAAAGAGAGATTTGCTCTTCTCTGACCCAACAGTATATTATCTCTAACCCTAACCATCCCAGTCATTTAAATGTAAATCACAGCAAAAATAAGCTTTCATGCGTGTGGGCTTCAGCAGCGCAATGCTGGCCCTTGCACAGCCTGCAGTGCCTCCAGCCCCAAACCAGGAGGGGAGGGATGACACAGGGGACCAGCCACAACCCTGACACAAGGCTGCAGTGGGACATGCGGTGTAGCATCCAGAAATCTGGATGGCAGAGGTATCTGGAGAGCAGCATGACACGAAATACCTTGAAGCGGGCAGCCAGATGCATTGGGTGAGGGTTGCCAGTACTTACGCAGCCGCAGCATCCCCTGCCCACCAGGCCGGTCCTCCAGCCAATGCCCCTCGTAGATGGATCCGTCCCGGTAGTACATGCGTCCCCAGCCGCTCCGCAGCCCATCGCTCCACTCGCCATCGTAGCGCTCCCCGCTGGGGTAAAACGTCACCCCGTAGCCCTGGAGGGCAGCACAGAGATGGCCGGTTAGCAGCCTCTGTATTGAAAGCAGTCAGTGTTCAATTTTGGGATATTACTTTCTTGATACCCCTTTGCTTAATACTTTTATGCATGGCTGCTAGCAGCCCAGCTCAGTGGCTATTCATGTGTTGAAGGAAATGAGAGGTCATGGTATGGGATTTTTTTTGGTAAATGATTTTATTCCCACAACGAAATGTTAGGTTTGAGTCTCAGTGTGTTATTATTGGCACAATTGCTGCTAATATTTAGCTAAAAGCGGGTTTTACTAGTGTATAAAGCTGCCTGGGGACAGGCAGCATAAACATGACCTGTCTTTCAACACGGGGATTTTATGCCTTTAAACCCTGATGATGCTTCCTACAGCCCAGTGTGTCCCAGGCTGGGCAACTCCTTCTCTCGTCCCTGAGCAGACTGAAGGTCTCTAAGTGGTGCTGACCATGGAAACAGTTTTGCTTTCTCCTCCGTCCATACCCTCAAAGAGGCAATGCCCTAAACTGCCCGTTGCCTTGCTTTCTTCCTCCTTCACAAGAAACTAAAGGCAGCCCTGAAGGCTACCTGTGATGAGAGTGGCAGGCGCAGGCAGCGATGCCACACATGCCTCCCCGCAGCCGGGCGCCAGGCCAGGCTCCCAGGGCGGCAGGCGTCACCCCGGCAGGGCAGGCGAGCTCTGACACTGAGCAGGCTCCGCTCTTTGCTTTCTCTCCTCGGGCTTGATGCCACTGGGGGGTTTGGTTGGTGAACTTCTGAATTAAGACCAATAGGTGTGTGGAAGCTGGGGACCCCAAGGAGGTTTTTGTCTTATGTGTGTGTTTGCCATTAAGAGAAGTCCAGAGGTACTCCCTATACCAGGGAGTGATACCAGTAAGAAATATTTACATATTCCTAATGAGTTTTTCCATAGGAATAAAGGGTTAATTTATCTCTGAACAAAAATAAAATCAGTTCTGGAAATAACTGATTTTTCTGAGCATTAATTTTATTAAACTGCATGGATGTAAAAGGGAGAATTTGGTAGAACAAAAAACAACCCTAGTGATATTTGGATGTTTTTATAAATCTTTCACCAAAGCTCAATCATCCAAAATATATCCTCAAAGAATGGGAGGGAAAGCTCCCTCCAAGAGACTGGAGCCATAGAGCCACATGCCAATTAGAAGCGTTAAGAGGCTATTAATTTAAGAGTAGACACAAAGGCGAACACAAGGTTTCCATTGGTAGATCAGAAAACGTTCCTACAAGGATTCTGCACGTAAGATTGCAGTCATTTTTACCAGATGACTTCCTCATTATGTTTCCTTTAGAAAAACCAGTGATTTATGTGACAGGCTTAATTTCCAAAAGAACTCATGTTATTTGACTGATATGCTGTAAAACTCCCAGAAGAAGGTACATTTTCCTGCAGTGCTTATAATACACATTCCTCCAACCGCTTCAAGGATGAGAGGAATGAAAGGGATGGGTGGGGAGGATTAAGACATGCGATACAAAACCTCTCGTCCTGCTTGGCTGAGCTGCAGGTGAGTCCGGGGAGCGATCACTGCTCTGTGGTAACTGGTGGGAGGTTGGGGCTGTAGCCCAGTCACCAGCAGATGGGTGGGATGGGTCCATCTCCAGAGGGGAGATGGTGGGCGACGAGGTGCTCTTGGCCACGCTTGGCTTTTTATGAATGATGGATTTTTATTCTTGAAGCTTCCTGGGCTTTCTGCAGGTTCAAATCAAGATTTAAAGAGAGCCCAAGCCTGAAGGAAGGTTTGCTCCCATAGCTCCCCGGAGTCACGCTGCTGCTTCCCTACTGCGAGCTGTGGGACAGGGTGCAGCTCCTGCAGCATCTGATGTGGAGAGGTGAGTAACGCCACGAGCAGCAAGGTGGGGGAGGGCAGGGGGGAGAGAGCCTAAACACCAAAGCTATTGCTCTTTCTTTCGTTTTATTGTTCCACATTTTTGTTTCCCCCAAACCCTTCAATTCAGCCTCAGTATTTGAAAAAATAAGTATTTTAAGTGATCTTTTTGCTCATGTGCACCCAATGCTTCCCCACGTTTTGGGGAATGCTGCCTCACTTACGCATTTTTTGTCATTTTTCCACCAGCCTGTATACACCTTCTTGTATTCCTTGGTTATGGGGTCAAGAATGCTGTATGAGCCATAACCGTCCCGCTTCCCAAACTTCCAGTCACCGCTATAAATAGCTCCAGTGCGTTTCCATACTTGGGTGCCTTTACCTGTTTAACAAACAAGAGGAATTATGGCGAGACCATCGCGGTTGTTAGGAGAAGGATTTACAGGACTGCCTTCCTACAGCTCCATCCCAGGCGAGGCGGCGCTCCCTGCACCAAGGCAGGTTTATATCTGGGATTCAGTTTAGCTTCCCGAGTCAGATGCATCGTTAATCTTGATCAGGGGCTTCCTGTGTGGCCTTTGCTGAACGCACTTAAATCTTTCCAAACCGTGGTTTACTGCTTGTAAACAAACCTGTCCTGCTCTGGCTGCTCAGGGTCTCCTTCCCCTGCTCTGTCTCCTGCGGCACCCATCACGATTCGAGGATAAATTAATATTCCTGAAGCCAAGTCAGGAGCCGAGAGAGCTCCAGGGACTGCGCCGCCAGGGCACATCCTGGTGTGTGGAGCTGCCTGCAGTTTGCTGTGCTTGCAGAGGATTTTTAAACATCCATTATCTAGATTTTTCAGGTAATTGCCCCAAGTGCATGCAAAAGCTCTTCGAGTTACCTATTAGAAATATTTCTGAGTACATTTTTGCATGACATCTATCAAAGACATATATATATATATATATACACACATATAGCCATACATGAATGAATGGTCTTCCAGGAGCATATGCAACCGCTGACTGCTCCCTGACCCTAGAACTTTTGTAAAGACATTTAAATTGGTACTTTTTCTCAAAATGGTCTATCTTACCATGTTTCAAGTTGTCCAGCCATTCTCCGGTATACTGATCCCCATTTACAGCATAGACGGTGTGTCTTAATCCACATTTCTGTGCTTTCCTGTCCCATTCATGCCAGAGAGGCTCTGTAGCCCTGGGGTATTTTACAATGGGCATACTTTTCACAGCTGGAGAGGAAAACAAACGATTATCACCAATAAATTAGAGAGAAATTACTAAGGCAGGTACAAGCAGAACGGTCTATTTGTGGGCTATGTTTTAATAGGCACCTGAGTCAGTAATTGATTTCTGGCTTCAGAGGGGTAAAATAGAGATATAACAAACAGAAAGTATCTAAAAATACTTAAGTACAAACCAGCACCATCTGAAAATAGGCTCGCAGCATAGCCTGACCTGTTAGGAAATGTTAAATAAGTCTCAGCAGGCCGGGTTTGTGGTGGGCATCAATCTCTGCGCCTGCCAGAGGTCTTGGGAAGCACAGCTAAAGGCAGACCCTTCTCCATACAACTGAAACCCTGCCAGGCTCCTTCTCATGGCTGCTTCTCTGCCATCTCTGTGCAAGGCTGGTGCAGTCATTTAAGCAAATCAGAAAATCATTTGTTTGCTAGGAAATATCTCAGGACATTGGAAAACATTCACAAGACAGAGCGGGTCAGAGAGTTGGCTGGTATCCCTGGCATGCACCAGGAGCTGAGACACTTCATACATCCAGCAGTAACGTAGCTCAGGCTTCTTTACTGCTAAAATTATCAATACTGAATGTGTCTTGTTAAAAGGGGTCGAAACCACAACACCTCTATCTACCAGGAGGCTGCAGATTTGCCCAGGGCACTTGTAAGCCACGCAAGCTGCCAAGGAGGTGGCTCCTGAAGTGACGTAGGATTTTAAGCATTAAGACCAGGCAGGGGATGACAGGCACAGCGAGGAGGTGATTCAGGTGTCAGAGGTCTGGAGGGAAAGGATCAGCATGGGGGAAGAGGAGGGAGAAGAAGATGTTTTGGCCCATCAATACAGAGAGGACAACAGCAGAGTACAGTGCAGTGGTGATTTCTGGGCATTGCCGGTGGAACGGCTCGATGTTCAGCAGAGTGGGAATGCTGGCATGGACTAGGAGGTGAGACTGGTCTCCTATAAACCATAAATGCATGCCAAAAAGTGGCTGTAGAAAGAAAAAGCAAATTTCTATGAATGCCATCAACACTCAGAGCTTGGCTGGAGCCTGGCGGGGTGGGATGCTCTCCAATTTTGTCTCCTGGGCTCCCCCTTCTGTCCTGATCCGCTGAACTGAGCCATATCTAGTGATTTTGCTGCATCTCTCCCTTCTTGGCAGGGCAGAGCTCCTGTTCCTGCTGTGCTGTGGGTGCCAGGGAGTCCGGTGTAGGAGAAAGCATGGAGCTTGGGAGGAAAGGGGAAAGGAAGGTGCTTTGGGTCCTTGCTAGGGAATAAAAGCTGGAAATTGTAACTGAGAAAATATAGTTAGCGTTCATCCTCAGTTCTCCAAATAGCTGTGAGAAATAGGTCATTCAACAGCTATTTGGGGAGTTATCATTGCTAAAAAAAAGTAATTCTCTATCCATGATGAGCCTTCTTTCCCAAAACGCAGCTGTGTTGTGTAGCGCGCATCCCATGTGGCTCCTTACTGTGGGGCTATGGGGGGCATGGGCAGGGCCCGGGGAGCGCATGCCGGGCCAGGGGAGCACAGGCCGGGCTGGGGGACCTGCCTGGGCACTGCATTGTGAGCTCAGACCTGGGGAGGGGGAAGGGTTCCTGCCAGGCTGTGGGTGGGAGAACAGACCACCACGTTGCCAAGTCTAGAAGCAATGTTTTGGGAACAGGGTTGTCTGTGAGGACAGAGGAGGATTTGGCAACTGCAGTCCCCCGGCCATGCTACCCACCTTGGAGCACCTTGCTTTGAGGAAACCGAGGGCAGGATCTCTCCCTGGGTAAGATGGAGTCACAGCCCGCTGCAGAGGATGGTTTTTCTGCAATGCAAGCACAGGATACACCACAGCTGCTAAGTTTCTCCCTTGCCTTTGTGGGCTGCAGCCCCTAGAGAGGGGGATCTCGACAGTATTTGCCAAGGGCTGGGGGGTTGCCAGCTCATGTCTGTCCTCCCCTTGCTGGGGGAGCAGAAGAGCTGAGCTACACCTATGTGCACCCACCCTGACAGCAGCCATGACCTCTGAGCACCTTGCGGCTGGAAGGGATGTCTCCTCGCCGCCCCCACAGATGGGAGCATCACGGTCCCTCCACTGCATCTCACCACTTAGCTCAAAGCTTAGCATTTAAAAACCCCAGGGAGGATCTCCAGCTGCGGGGTCAGCCCCAGCACCTCACTCTCTGCTCACTGTGCCCCCGAAGCCCAGCCCGCGTGGAGGACTCGGGATAATGCAGGCCAGTGGAAGCCACCTTTATTGCTGAATCCCCTTGCAAAGTTATGACGGCGATGCCAGGTTTGCATAAGTGATAACACAGTCAGTATTCGCTGCCCTGGATGTTTTTAGCCACCTACTACAAGGGCGCAGGGAGGCTGGCGGCAAGAGGCAGGTGGTGCAGAACTGCTCCAAGCTGCAGCCTCCCAACAGTGGCTGCAGCTTTCGATGCTGACGGCTAGAGGCTGCTGCTCCCACATATCTCTGCTGCTGCTGCTGCCCTTGGGGATAAGGATCTTAGACAGTCCCAGAGTCTCCAGACACTGGTCTATGCTCTCACCTCAGAGCTTTGTCAAATCTCTGGTAAAATGCAGCTTTAGTTTGCATGGCTCTACGGGAGGCCCAGTTTTCCCCCTGGCTCTTCATAGGACTTCAGAGCAATGCAATTTAGCTACAACTACACTTTTTTCCAGCTGTACATACTAACTTAACGAAGAGCAAAGTGGAAAATTCAGCTGGCTGCAGAGAAGAGGCCATTGACTGCGCCCGGCAGCACCCTGCCTGCCACTGCACCGCATCCTGTTGTGTGACCTCTGCACCAGCTCTGCCTGCACGGGAGCACCCTGCCTGACCACCACCCAGCCCCGAGGACACCCTTGGTGAGTTCACCCCTTGCATTGACCCCTGCATGACAGCGCTGCCTTGTACCGGGGTCTCTCTGTTGGTACCATCCGGAGCAGCTGAGCCATTCCCAGTCCCTCCGCGCCCCCGCGGCAGTGGCTGTGAGCAGGATGCTGAGAGCACCTTTTGCTGCTCCTCCCCAGTGAGAGCACTGTGCCAGAGCAGTGACGGGAGCGGACGATGGGGAAAGCCTACATGCTCAGTTTGCAAAGCACCCTCGAGTTTGGCCCATGTTCTCCTGCCGCCCCCCACCCCGAGAACGACCCCGCAGACACCAACCTGCGCTCGGTGCTGGCTGGGTGCTGCCGGCTGCATCGGCAGGGTCGTCATAGCAACTCTGCCAAACTCCTGCGCAAGGGGTCATGGGAGCGCAGACCAGACAGGAGAGCTGCCAGATTGAGTGGCTGCGGGTGGAGAGGGATGCTGGTGGGACTGGGGGCTCACCCTGCGTGCCCCATGGTGATCACAGGGGATGGAGCTGGAGCCACCAAGCACATGCTGTTCTCCAGAGCTACGTGTCTTCAGGTTAAGGATTATCCAGCAGAATATAAAATGCTGATGAGCAATGAATGCTTCATCTCTGGTTGGTTTTCTTACATGCACAGCAGCAGAAGCCTGGAAATGAAAGCACTAATTACAGTACTGATGGGTAACAAATAAATCAGTCCTAAGAAGAAGGAGAAACGCCCTGAAAATGCACATCACAGGTCTCAAAACATAAATCTGAATAAACCTGACACTTCTCCCCTGTAATTCCCTCATCCATTGCATTTCTTCCACAGCCACAGCGAGCAGTGATTACCGTTACAGCCTCATGGGTGTCTGTGATAATCCTCCCTAGCAGGTACTTAAATGAGCACGTTTCAAGTGTAAAACCAAAGTTCTCATCTCACTCCCATAAGCCAAATGCATTTGTTTATTCTCATCCTTTTACCACATTTTTTGTGCAGAACACTGCAGACTGGATGGTAAAAATTTTGAGGTAGGTGGGGAATCTTGGGTCGAAAAAAAGCACCTGCCTCTGTGAAGGTGAGATGCAGCTCAGTCTTCCCTGCGGGTGTTTGTCTGTTGTCTTCAATGTTTGTAGCATTGAAGGTGGCTTAAATGCTGTGTCCATGCTCGAGTAGGACAGAGGGCGCGTGTGAGGGGATGGTGGCCACTAGGGAACGTGCAATTTTCAACTGCAAGCAGGGAAGGATCTTTCAGGTTTGACGGTGAGTAACACTGAGTAACAGGGAATACAGCAAATAATGAAACTGTAAGGCTGTTCCACCTAGGACTGTCTCTGCTGCAGTCAGTATGGGCAGGGGAGGAAAAAACCCTCCTCTTTGGACTTACTCCAAGCGTGAGCGTGACTGAAGGTGAATATTCCATTTCCCGTGACACGCATGAGGGTCACGGAGCAGGAGGACTCAATGTCACTCCTTGGGAAATTAGGTGGAGATGTAAAATGAGCTGGAGGGAGGGAAGAAGTGCTCTACATCCAACATGCAAGCTGGTGTGGAAATGGTGGAGGGAAACCTGTACCGTGGGAAAATACAAACACGGAATTTCTGGTGCTGGATTAGATGAATTGGGAAGATGTCAGCTGCCAGTGAGCAGGTCCCAGCATCTCCTCCCTGGCTGCAGGGGATGTGCCGAAGCAGCTGGGTGGGTCTGCATCTCCCTAAATCCGGAGAGGTAGGAGAGGTGGAACTTCTAGACTTCTTTAAGCAGGAAAACCAGACAGAAAACTACGGAAGTTGACCAAGTTAGGAAATACTTATAGAAGATAAAATATTTCTTGTTATTAAAAATGAGATGAAGATGTTCAGGAAGGATTTATTCACACTCATTCATGTAAATGCATTCTGGTTTTGGGCAGAGCCTAAGAATTACTGAAGACAATCGTTCTTGTGTTATTTACTGTGGCCAGTTGTACAGGGCTGGAGTGGGGGACGGGGGTTTGTGGAGGAAATGAGAGAAATCCATGAGGGAGAACAAAAAATGCTTACTGCAGCCTAAAAATTACAGCCTTAAGTTACAACCGGAAATAGCTTCTTCTGCAAAAGTATTAATTATTTTGAATATTTCAGCCCCTATATTGCACTGCACTTAACTGAGAATTTGTCAATTAAAATAATTAGCTAGTTCAGACAATTTCACTTGTTTATTTTTAAACAGTGCAGGCTGTCCGAGGTTTTTGAACTGCAAGTCCAAACTAAGTCACCTAACCACAGCTTTTGCTAACCAGAAGTTATATACATATTTGAAACTCAACATATATTTGAAACCATTTTAGATTCAATAAAACTTTAAAAGGACCAAAATAATTTAGCTACAAAATTGACAAATTTGGACCGAAAACTGCCTCCGCGAAAACCACTGTATCTGGACGCAATGGAGGGAAACACTTAGTGATGCCTCCATTTCTGGATCGCTTATTTTAAATCCTTCTGCTCCCAGTCTCTGTGCATTCGTTATTGTACTTCCATGGACCCAGAGCAGATTATCAGCACCTCTGCCCTCACAGACCCTCCTGGCCCCACCAAGGGGGCTTCACAGAGCCATTTATCTGGGAAGAGGCCATGCGTGATTCCTATCTACAGTTTTCTTAGTCCAGGTATAAACATCTGAATTATACTTAATTATTTTGTCACTCATTATTATAATTCTGTACGTTTTTGTATTCCAAGGGTACAAAGCGGATAAATGTAAGTGTACTGTTCTCACAAGAAAGGCAAAAGTAGACCATCTTGAAAAGAAGGTGATGATATTTGCAGCTTTATCAGAAAGTTCTTTTGACTCACTGAACTCAAATTTTATTTAAGAACTGTCATTCCACTACTTCATTAATAAGTAAGAAGTATGGAAAATTTTTGTAAAGGATGTCAGATATGTAGAATATATAATTCAGCTGAAGTGTATAAACCTGAACTGACCCAGAAATGCCCCAACCAAATCCTTTTCCTCTCCCAAGAGCAGTCGTTTCGAGGCACAGCATTGAGGCCACTATGAAAAGTAGGGTCAAAATCCAGATTATGATGGGCTAGGAGGAGAACTTGTTTTTTTGCTTCATGCAGTTCCCCTTGTTCTGGCCTTTCTAGCTGAAATATGGCCCCAAATTTCCTTCTTGGCTTTTTTTTTTAATTGGATTTTTATTTTACTCTCACAGACATTGGTCACTGCCACCGAGGAGCTCCAGCAAAGCCTCCTCCACCAGGGCGTGATGGGGCTTCAGTTCTGTTGCTGTCCATATGGTTGTTGCTTCAGTTGTCTGGCATTTGATTAAACCTTACATTTATTAAGACTGAAGGGAAGCTGTTAAACTGGTCAGTGTAAGTTATGCTTTAATTCAGCCCATTATACTGCCAATACAATTTGTTGCAATGGACTTAGCTCCCCAGTCTCTTCCAGTTCGGACACACTGAAGAGCAAGCCAAGCAAGGGGAGGATGCGTGGGGAAAATGCTCAGAAATACGCCATTTGTGGAGCACGGTCCCATGACATACGATGCACCTTAATTTTTTTCAGCTTAAAGAGTAAGATTTTTCTAAAATTAAATGAACCCAAAGGACCTCAGTATTCTACATCTGAAACCAATCATTTTTGCAATGAAAGGAGACAGCTGCTCCAAGCTGAGTGTGCTCTCACAAAGCTTGGGGAATCACCCAAGTGAAATGCCCAAACCAATTGAAAACTGTCAGAATCAATAATTTAAGTTTATTCTGGGAACTCTGTAGAATAAATAGAGAAAAAACATTTAGAGAAACATATGTTGGAATTCTTTAAAGGTGAAGAATGTGACAACAACATACTGTGGAAGTAGGATGCTCAGATGTGTGTTTTATTGCTGCTATATTCAAAAGAAAAGCCCGAAGAAGCAGTGGGAGGGTCTTGGACTCCAACCAAGCGGGTTTAGCTGGATGAGCACAGAGTGGGTGCAGCGCTGAAGGAGCTTCCCCACCACTTTGTTTTTAAGAATTATTATTACAGGATTTACGAGGGATTGAAGTGAAAGGTTTGAGATGTAAACTTCACTGGCTGACTTTTGCTTAAGAGGCAGCCTTGCGGGAAAGCGTTTCTTTAAAACTCTTCCCTCCTTTTTGCTGGGAGCAGCTCTCTCAAGAGAAAAACCATGTTGGTTTTACATTAAAACAAACTAAAGTAAGAACTCCAAGTTATCTGAAATATTGAAGCACTTACATATTCATGCAAAGTGAAATGTTGAAGTTGCTGAAGCTGATGCTTATGAGATACTCTCTCCCCATGAGTGTCTTTCGCCACAGATTTACAGCTAATTCTCTACTTAACTACCTGCAACAAGACTGTTCAAAGGTAGGGTTGTGTTAATTCATGAAGTTACCCAAAACTGAGAATTATTTACTGCGTAACTGTGGAGTGCTTTGCAGGACCCTCAATATTGTTTTAAAACAGGCAGATCACAGTAGGAAGATGGAGGCAGATAAATTTGGCCATGCTCAAGCTAATGCCTCACTTCCAGTCCTTAACTGAGGAATTAATCCAGATTACAAGACGAATCAGCAGTACCAATTTCCAGTTCAAACCAGTGCCAAGTATTTTATTTATTATGGCTTATTGTCACCTGATGTTAGAATAGGGACTCATCCACATTTATATTTTGTCCTTTCCTGTTTGCACTGTGCTGGAAAGAATCAGTATATCTAGGACAGGGGGGAAGCATCTAAGGAAACAGCCTCAATTATCGTAAGAGAAAAGAATGAAGGGAATCTGTGTTCAGAAATAGTTGGGAGGGTGAAGGAAAGGAGCTCACATGTGACTGTACGTATACAACTACATGTACTCAAACAAAATTTAACACGAAAAGAAGTCAGTCACAATTTTGCTGTGATTCTTAACTTGATTTATTAACTCAATTTCTTTGATATGTTTTCTGACAGTGAATGGTTGACTAGTTGGGGATTAATTAAGGTAAAGGCGAAACAGATTTCATATTTGTAGATTTGCTGTGCAAAGGCCTTAGAAGATCTCTGGCAGCAAAAGCCAGTCATTCAAAAGCTGGAAGGTTAGATTTGCAAGATGCCTAAAAAAACATTCTTAAAATATTCAAATTCAGAGGAAAGGCACCATTCATTATGTGTTGACACAAGTGAGACATGCTTTTATAGCCTTAAATGTACAGTAGCTGTCTGCTCCAGAAATCCGGATGATATAATGATGCTGGGAAATGGGGAAGGAGCCCCCACGAGCCTCCTCCAGGCCAGCCTTCTGCCCAGGGGCAGGACAGAGAACATCAACTCACCAACTTCATGCTCAAAAGCAGATGAAGGATGAGCCTATGCAACACTCTTGGCCCAGGTAACACAGATAAGACAGTGTGGTGCTGTTCCATGAAGGCATTGGTATCCTTCTGCACATTTTAACTTTTTGGGTAAGTTGTGTTTAAGGCACCTACTTCAAGGAAGCCTCAAACCCTCTTTTAAGAAGCCTCTCACTGCTTAAACCTGCACAGCAGCATTTCTTGCCTCTGTAAAATGATAAACTGAATCAAAGTCTTGTCTAAGCTGTGGGAGCAGAGGGAGGGATGGGGAAGTGGCCAGACAGGGCAACTGCACAAGCTGTGTTTGCCACGGTGGTTAGGGAGGCATCCTTGAAATCAAATATGAAAACTGTACATGACCAGATTAATTAGCTGTTGACTGAAGAGCATATGTGGTTTGATTAGCAGGCTGCGAGGAGAGATAAGCAGAAAGAATGGAGGCTCTCCTGAGATAAACCAGGCTCCAGAAAACAATGCATCCCGGGGTATGCACTCTGAGGAATTTACCCCGTGCTCCAGCTGAGCTGCAGAACCTGCTCCTAGCACAGGGCAGGACAGGTGAGGTATGGGAAGCCAGGAGCACCAGCTGCTCAGACGCCCTCTCCCCGTCCAGGGCCAAGGGGTGGGAAGCTGCCAGGGCCCTTCTGGGCTCTTAAAATTCCCTCTCTAAATCCTTTATCCAGCTGCTAAAAGAATTTGCACTCCTATAATAGTCCAGTAAGGTCTTCAATTGTCCACTGGGTGCAATGGATGCAGATATTTAGGGGTACATTTTAGTCAGATAGAAAAAAATGAAACTTCAAACTATATTATTCCTATATATCCTTTCATAATGAGGGAATTTTAACTATAAGGTTTTTCCCCCCCCCAAGATAAACATTTAATCCAGACAGGAAATGTAATGCACAAAGACTGGATTTTTTAAATGTCTTTTCTGTAGGAGTCGCTCGTGGAGGCAGAGCAGGACATCGGCCAACACAGCCTTACCAGATGTAACCCCTGCTGCCCCTCCACTGTCCCTTCCCCGTGTCCCCAACCATGGCAACGGGAAGATCTCACTTCGGACTGCACTTTTCCACAGGTATTGCTGGGAAGACTTTCTGGACTAGTGCACATCCTCTTACTTTTTGCAGGATCTGTATTAAGGAGACTGCGAATTTGAAAACTCAGTGCAAAGTTAAATGGATGAACGTTTATAAAGATTTTTGAGTCTCTTCCTTCAAGAAATCTAGTTTTGGAACATGATTTAGTTGTAGAAATAAAAATTACAAAAAGCCTGAAAACCAAAAGAGAAGTTGATAAATAAAATGAATGCTGAGAATGTGGGTATGGAAACTTAAGTCACTCAGGACAATCGACTGTGATATATATTATGTGCCTTTTTTATTTTACGACTCCTAACTCAGAGTTCTTTTAAAATTGACAGATCTAATTAAAATCTGCAGCTTCCATTCTTAGGAAATAAAATTATATACACTATAATAAATGAATTCTCTAGTTCTAATTAAAAAAAATAAATCTCTGTTATCTTACCTTGCTTTGGTTTTATTCACAAAGATGTGATTGAAATAATGAGATTATACAAAAAGCCATAATCTCCCGGGAGGTGGAGATTACAGGTAATTCTGAAATCTTTTGTAATGGTGCAACATTAAATACTGTTAGAACCAGCTGTATGGCCAGCCGTGCTACACTCCCATTATTTGTGTTTAATGAAATCCTTTTGTGTTACCGTTTTAAAGAAGCAGATCTCTTAAATGAATATTAATAATTAGCACGTCTTAGTTAAAAGACTTTGAAAGAAATCTTTTGGGGTTATAACTGTACACAGCCTCAATATGCAAAAGAATTGTTCCTTGTCAAGAGACATAGGGAAGAAGTAGAAAAGTTCTGAATAAAGGTCTGGTGATCCCTCGGTGTGAGGCTGTTCCAGGAGAGCTCCAGGGCCGGCATGGCTCTGAGTGGGAAATGCACAACATTTCCTGCCTTTGTACGTGTGGCGCCCACAGAAACACAGAGCACAGCCCTAACGAACATGTCATCAGGCTGCAGAATTATTGCCCAGGGCAAATATCCACAAGTGATATTAACAGCTTTCTTCTGTTCTTTTGAGGCTTATCACTCAGGAGTGAAATTAATAGTTTTAAGGGTTATTTACAATTTATGATGTATTCTATGAGTACTGATGAATTCTATAAGAATTCAGAGCACGCTTGGTTCACAGTGTGATTTAATGAGCAGAGCAAGCCCTAAACAAACCCAGCTACATCTTAGGGGTGGCTCTCTGACAAACTGAGCTGAGATGACAGAGTAACTGCAAAGGTGGAGGGCTTATTTTCACATGGGAAGGGAAAATAATTTTATTGGTAGGGAGTACTCCAACCTTGTGGTGAACTGGAAAGTTTCAGCATACATCCAGCGCAGAATTAAAGCCATGATCCAAGATGCAATTCTTTTTCTGTAATCCAGAATCCTGCAGGCTTCCTGTAACGTAAGGTCCTGTTACAAAGGATTGTGGACAAATGCTAGAATTCAGGGAAAATTTAATACAGACATAACAAACTCCTGTGACATTTATTATTGTTCTACTTCAAGATTATCAAGACCTGACACAACATGTGTTTGACCTCTGGACAATTGCAGACCTCACCAGAGGAGATGAAGGGACAATGCAATGTCCATATGGTTGGTGGTTGTTAAACCGGTAGAAATGCCCAACCACCCAAGTTCTGAGCCGGTTTCTTTGGAAACCGAGCACAGAGGCAGGCGGCAGGTCATTGACTGCATTTCAGGTGTCCACCCACACACGTACGAAAAGCACATACAAAAAGGGCATAAAACGAGTGAACAGCACTCATATAGACCTAGAAAAGGACCAGGGGCAGCGTGCACACTGAGGAGGGTCTCTACACCAAATGTTTTTGGTTGTTTGTGCCAAATCCAAGGGAACAGGATCCTACAGCTACTCTTTCCGAAAAGAGAGCATTGCACTCAAGTTTTTACTTTGGCTTCACACCTCCCCTCCCACTTGTACCTTTTTTTTTTTAATTGCTCCCTTTCCCTTCCTTTGTTCTTCCACTTTGCCTATTTCCAGCCTTTTGCAACAAACCCACCCTCCAAGAAGCGCAGTACCGACACGTTCACAGCCTTTACAGCTCGGGTGCATCAGGCCCTGCCCTGTGCATTACTCTCACCCTGAGTGAGCCCCTTGGCGCAGGGCTGTACACCATGGATCCTGTACAGCCCAGAGGCCACCAGGCCCCGCTCCCAGTTTGCCAAGCGGGTTATTACTGGAATAATAATAGAAAAGATCAGGTATCGCCTCGCCATTTTCTCTTTCTGATCTTAACGACGGGCTGTGCCCCGGCCCTCAGGCAGCTGCTGGTCTGGGCCGCCTCAGCCCAGCTGCGTGGTCACCTCAGCCAGCGGCTCCCTCTGAGGGGACCGTCCCCGCGGTACGGCAGCTCTGCCAGCGCCACACGGAGGGTTTTACCCCCGCCCCCCCAACCCCACGGAGGGCTTCGGGCTCCGGGCTCTGCCACATCACGGAAGAGACGCGGGAGAGCCCCGCCAGCTCACCGATGCCCGGGCGGTGGGCGGCTGAGGGGAGCCCTCGCCTCAGGCGGGCAGGGGGCGGGGCGGCGGGTGGTGCGCGCGGCTGCGGCGCCGCGCCCAGCCCCGCGCGATGACGTCAGGGGCGCACGTGGCCGGCGGGCCCGGCTGCGGGCTGGCGCCGCCGCCGCCGGCAGAGCTCACGCCGCCCCGGGTGCGCCGCGCCGCGCCGCCCCCCTTCCCCGAGCCATGAGGGTGCAGCTGGAGCGGTGCCGGGGCGAGTGGCGGGAGCTGGAGGAGGAGTTCCGGCAGCTCCAGGTGAGGGGCGGGGGGCGGCGGTGCCTCGCCCGGCTTCGCGTCCGCCGCTTCCCTCGCATTGCTCTGCCTTGCGCTGCCTTCCCCATCGCTGCGGGGGGCGCCGGGCTCGCCCCGCAGGGCTTCCCCCCCTCCCCGCGTCCCCCGGCCGCAGGCTGGGAGGGGGCCCTGCAGGAGCGGGACCGGTGGCGCGGGGTCCGAACCCCCCGGGGGTCCCCTCCGCCGACCCCCTTCCCCGGGAGGCCTCGGGGCAGCCTCAGCAAGGAGCTTCCGGGGGTGCGGGAAGGTTCAACCCCTCCTCGTAGCGCCCGGCGGGGCCACGCGTGCACCGCGCCTTGGCCACAGGCCCGGGGTGCACCCACGAAGCACAGCCTGTGGGCGGGTGCGGGTTGTGCCCCCCAGAAACAGCCCCGTGCCCTGGTACCCCCCGGCAGGTGCTACGGGACGTCCCGGACCAAACGGCGGCCGCGTCCCCCGGTAGGTCTGATGAGGCACCCGTGGGGACGCGGTTCCCGCTGCCAGAGCGCGGGTGGAGAAGGGGGACCCGGCGTTGTCGCGCACCCGTAGCGCGGCACAAGGAGCGACGCAGGTAACGGCCGCGCTGCAAGCATCGCCTGCCCCGGGTTTAACTTCCCTGGCGGGATACGAAGGTTTTTCCATGTCGCCGAAGTGCGTTGAGAGACAGAAAGACTCGGAGCAGGGGCTGCGAGCTGTTGCTGCAGAACGCTTTTGCCTCCAGGAACCTTCCCGTCCCCGTACGTCGTCAACGCACGTGCTTTAAATCTTTAAGCTAGTTTTAAAACGCGACCGGCTGTTCCCGCCCTGCGTGGCTGTTAGCCTCTTCTAGGCTGTTAAACAGAACGTGTGCCACAAAAAAGTGCGATTTCCAGGTTTAGCTCGTTGTCTCCATTAAAAGTCAGTTCAGGTGTGGTGCTTGTTAACAGAAGGAAGGGTGGGAGCTGGGGGCTGGGGGGGATCGCCAGTGGGCGTGGGTTTGTTGATCTTGTGTTTGCAGTGAATCCTGTGTGCACCGACTGCCTTCTCGCAGAGCGTGCGGCTCAAGTCTGACCTAAACCTCCAAAGTGTCAATGACTTATCCCTGCCTCAGTTTCCCCATCCATGAAAGGAAAGTAGAAATGCTTCTTGGTGGGTCGCAGCTGCTGGTGGCACAGGGTGTAATTCTCCAGGGTTTCATACCGTAAAGGTGAAAAGTTGGGATAACATCCATTTTCTGAGAGCTTTGGGGCTTACAGTCTGGAGGCAGTGTTGCAGAAGAGGCGAACGCAACGCTGTCCTGAGGACGTGACTCTGCTCCAGCTCCCTGAGATGCTGATGGTGCTTCAGTGTGCTTTGGAGGAAGTCTCTGTGCTCCTGGACTGGATTCAAATCGAACCGTGATGGGTTGGGATAAATCCCCAACTATTTAGTAAGAAAGTACTTCGATATGGGTGTCCGTTCATGCTTGTCCTTGCACGTGGCTTCTTGGACACACTCGCAGCATCTCTTGCTCTTGAGGAGCCTGGTTTTCCTAGCAGCAGCCTGACCCCCTCTGCACCTCTGTCGCCCCCCTTCAGCACCCTTTTTGGCTGGCCTGACTCTCGCCTCCAGCTGGAAATGCTGGTCCAGGGCTGCACAGGAGCTGCCACTCGTGTTTAGAAGGAGCTCCCTGTTGGTGTTTTCCAAGGTGCTTTGGTCACCTCCACTAAAAGGGTCTCTTGCGCAATGCCAGTGGGGAAAAAAAATTGGTGTGCAGATTTTACCGTGTGTTGAGAGCAATGCAGGGCAAAACGATCTCTGTTTCAATGCACTCCTGCCCCGTCTCGTATTTTATAATTGTGGTGTAAGTTCTGGGTCAGGGGCTGTGTCTTCCTTCTCCTGCACAGGACGACCTTGGCCTCTGGTTGTAGCTCCTGCCCCTGACGTGCCGGGTGCCTGGCACGGGGCACTTGGGGCTACGCTTGTATTTGGGGAGCTCCAACTTGAGGGGCTTTGAAGGGGCTGATGCTGCTGTGCAGCAGCACCGAGCAACCCCTCTGAGCAGTGGGGACCTGCCCTGAGATGGGGCTGGGGGACATCCGGGTTTGCAAAGCACTTCTAACCGGTCACATCTGCGGGTTTTTGTAGTTTGGGTTGCCAGCGCAGGGCCTCGGCTCTAGAGCAGCAGCCTGAGAAAGCCCTTGGGGGCTGGGGGGGCATTGCAGTTTTGGGGCAGGGACATGGGAAAATGCAAGTTGCCCTGCAACAGCTTGTTAATTTAAACCCTGCGTATGAACATGTAAACCAGATTTTGATTAGGAAAAAGCCCTGCGAGGGCAGGCAGCATTCAGCACGGCGGCCCCACGCTGCAACTGCTTGACGCTTTCTGTAGGTACCTCAAGGTCTCTTTCCCATTGCACTCGCAACAGCCCTGCTTGTGGTCAGCCATTAACTAGCATTAAGACATCTGCAGTATCAACACTTGGGCAGCGCAATTCCCACTGGCAAACCGGGCAGTTGCGGCCCCGGCACTGTAAAACTTGTAGATTGGGTGCAGAGACAGCTCTGATGTCTCGTGCCCAGGAGCTCTTCAACTCGGGGCAAAAATACTCCTCTCTGGTGCGTGGGTCCTTTGTTTTTCAGCACGTATTGTTTCCTACGCGGAGAGAGAGCTGTGGCCAGACCTGACCCTCTGGGCAGGTATTTGGCCTGTGGGTTATATGTGTTAATGTAAAGGCAGTGCTGAGCTCCTTGCACTGCCGGTGGGTCCCTTTTGTAAGCAACTGCCTCTCCTGATGAATAAATAACTTCACTACTAGCAAATGTTATGTTCTTCTGAATACCAACGTCATTTTGAAATCATTATCCTGATGTTTTTGGCTAGTGGTAGAATTTACCAGCTCTCAACTCGCCTGTTTGTGTTTCCAATAAATACTGGAACACTTTTTTGGCAAAGAGCTTCTTACACCCTTTGAACCAGCCTTTTAAAAGATGCTGTTGCATTACATCTAGAAAAGCAGAACGAGTTACTGTGCAATCCCGAGAGCCCCAAAGTCCTGCCCATGCTAAGCAAAGCCAAACCAATCCTGAAACGATGAGAGCCGCAGTGCCTGGACATGGTTAGTTTGGTCATTAAGGATTTTAAATCGGATACTGGAGCTTGTTTTGCATTGCTCCTGTAAATAATGAACAGCTAACAGCCAGGTCCTAACGAGGAGGAAAGTGAAGATTTGTTTTCTATGGTTTTAGCACCGTGTTTATGCTCTGGGAAAACCGGTGGTAATTTTCTGTGGTCGTTGATGTGCCGGTAGATAAAGCAGCCACGCAAATAGCCATTTAACCTGCACCTTCTATTGGCACTACCTCTACAAACTCTGTTTTCCAAGTTGTTACAGATCTTAAAATTTGCCCAGAGGGCATTGCATAGTGTCTGGTTAGCTCTTCCTGAGGTCTCCTGCACTTGGGAGGATGGTGAAATCATTGCAAAGGGCAGAAAAGTAGAGCATGTTTATTCCCGAGCAGAGGCAGTTGGTTAGTGTGTCCTCGTTATGGCCAGTCAAACACTAATTGGGGGCTTCAGAGGATCAATGAGCTGTGATAAAGAAGTTCCTCTCAAGGAGCATCTAATGCCGCAGGGAGGGATGGGGAAGTTCTTACGTAGGTTGCTTGGACATACGTAGGGTAGAGATGGCAGTGGTGGCCAGGAGGCATCTAAACCCCCAGGCGTGGGTCTGTGGCTGGTTTTGTGTTTGGGGTTTGTTTTTTCCCTTCTGGCTCCTCGTCGGTCGTCTTTTTTTTCCCCCAGATTTAATCTGGCTGTGAAATCATAGTTCCTGCTTTGCTATTTAGCCACCCATTTGATGGGGACAGATTGGGATCAAACAGAGGGTTAGGGCTTCGTTACAGGGTGGGATAGCGAACAAGGAGTTCCCGAGTGGGAAAGCTCATTAGAAAGAGGAAATGAGACGAGCACAGGGGATGCTCTTCATTTTGTGGGAACTTTGTTAATGTCCGTTTAAGCCATGTTGGATCCGTGCTGGTTTGGCATCACCCCCTCCTTGGTTGTTTGCAGGGGTGCCTGTTGACTCCCAAAACCCCGGGGTTTTGCTTGCTTCCTTCAGAGGCGAGGACCAAAAGTGATATGTAACCTAGAAGAGCTCTTCCTACCAATCCTCTCCTCTTCTGCAGGAAACACACAAAGTTTACAGGCAGAAACTGGAGGAAGTCACCAGCTTGCAGACAGCCTGCAGCAGCTCCATACACCGGCAGAAGAAGACGCTAAGGGATCTGAAGCACAGCCTGCAACGGTAACGGGAGACCTGGAGGGTGGAAGAGGCAGGGATGGGATGGTTCTCCTTCCCAAAGGGCTGAAATGTTTGGATTTTTAGCATTTTTAATACGCAATCTGTGTCACAGTGGTAATTTTGCTCTTTCGTATTCTTGAGTCACCTCCATCTATCGCAGCCAGGTAAAATGTTCGTAATCCCATGAGAAATGGAGTCCGGTAAATAAGGAAGATCCTTGAGGGAGCCTGTGTGGGTTTGCATCTTTGCAGTATGTGCCGTACGCTGCAGGACCGTACAGCTTTTGGTCCGCGTGTTTTGCTAGGTGAGCAAAGCTTTGCTCCGTAAGCTGTGCTGGGAGAGCAGCACCAGTCCTTGAACTGGAAGGCGTAACTCGCTCCTGGGTGGATTTACAGGAGGGAACTGTCTCTGGCTGCTTGGCTGATCCCTGGGAGCCACGAGCTAAATTCCTTGTGTGCAGGTCCAAATACACCACCTCTGACACCACGGGTTGGTAACGCCGCTGTGCGCTGCTCTCTGTTTTACATTAATTGGTAAAACCGCAGTTTGTCAGTAAATCATCAGCTGTGCGTTTTCTTACATCCTGAAATATTTCATGCCTGAAGAGCTGCAGAAAGTGCCCGAAATCGTGCACAAAGTTCCCAAAGTGGAAGCAGTTCCTGCAAAAAAGCACAGTATTCCCTAAGTGCCCTGCTAGGGAAGAGGTGTGGGATCCTCTCACTCAGCTGAGATGAAGAGAGAAGCTGATTTATAAACCAGCTAGTTGAAATAACTTACAGTGGCATAAAGCAGGCAGTGAAATAAAATCACAGTAAAGCCAAACGGTGCTGCAGAAATGTAGGAGCGAAGTGCGCAATGTCATCAACTCACGCAGTTAGCTTTTTGACAGGGTAGAGTTTATGACAGCGCTATTTTCCTTTAAATAAAAAGGGGGTAAAAGCACGAAGAGGCATCTCTTGTTTCTGTGTTCTTGCAGGTGCAAGCCCAGAGCGAGTCCCGAGGAGTTTGCTCTCATTCAGGAGATCAGCACCCAGATCAAGGAGAGGCAAAATGCCTTCTTCGACATGGAAGCCTACTTGCCGAAGAAGAACGGGTACGTGCTTCACTGGGGCGGCACGCGCTCCAGGAAGGGTGGTTTTGTAAAGCGTTCACAGCGGTGGTGTTCCCGAAGGATAATGTACATGTTGAAGAAATACATGTAAAACTGGATTAGTCATAAATCTCTTGCTGAGCTGCTGTGTCCGTTGTATACAGAATTCATTAGCTGGAAGTGCGTGTAAATGTACTGTGTGTAGGCAGTGCAGGTTTTCATGTTAAAATAAAAGTAACTCTGCATTGGCGGGAGATCGTACAATTCAGTGTTTCACGCTGATGTTTTCCTGTGATAATTTTTCTAAGACTAAATCAACAGAAGAATTTTCTCTTCTTTTTTTTTTTTTTTTAAATAATGTTTTTAACCAAATTAAAATTTATACTTTGCTTCAAGTGGGGTTGCTAGGACAGATTTCTTTCAGTTGTCAAGGGCTGCACGGCCCCTCAGAAGCTTCTATCAGAAACTTTTCTTCCAATTTTTGGTTTTGGACAGTGCACACTACCTATCTCGCCCTTAGACTGTAATGCAGAAAAAGGAGCAGGAAAATAAACCTTTTCTCTAACTTCTTGGAAATGCTGACCAATCTTTTCACATTTAAATCCTCTTCTGTAGTCTCCCTCTCTTGTTTGCCTTAATTGAAAACCAACAAAAAACGTGGCTTTGGCAGATACGCCAGTAATTTCAGCTCTGACCTGGGTCATCTTGCGGCGTTCAAGTAAAACGACTTACCTGCGTCTGCTCTTGTTTTTTGTCTTCCAGCTTGTACTTAAATCTGGTGCTGGGAAACGTGAATGTAACTCTCCTGAGTAACCAAGCAAAGTGAGTGAGTGTTTCCGTGCGTGTGAATTTGGGTTTCTCTGGGGCCATCTGTGGATATGGACTGAAGTCCAGAGATGGGAATGGGTTTCTCTTAGATCTGATAAAAGATGAACTGTTGAGGGTGGACAAGTTGGACCGTGACCCGGGGCCAAGCTAACGCTTCCTATAGCTCTGATGGATTCTGTCCATCACTTGCTTTTAAGCCCATCCCAGCCTCTTGCCTTAATTGTAAGGGTTTTTTTTTTTTGTTTTGGTTTGGTTTTTTTGCAATGAAAAATGGTATTGCAACTTCTAGGCATACAGTGCTTCAGAAAATGGAGGATTTTTTATTTTTTTTTTTAATTTTACCGTGCCAACCCAGAAACCAGCTCTTACAGACTTCAGCCGTTGCCCTGCAGTGTAACGGCCGTGCAGCCCAGACGGACCCTGCAGGCAGAACGCTGCCTTTCACCACCGTCTGCTGGTTCTCTGAATGTTTCAAGCACAACCTCTGTCTCTGGGTTTGACATGTGGATTTGTACCTGGTTTGAAAAAAGTGAAGCTGCGTTCTGGTAAAACGCCCATTTGTGTCCCTGAACAGCGGCTGTTGCCTTCCAGGTTCGCCTACAAGGACGAGTATGAGAAGTTCAAACTTTATCTGACAATAATCTTGTTACTTGGGGCCGTTGCCTGCAGGTTTATTCTCCACTACAGGTAAGCCTGCATTTTTACTTTTAATCAAGTATTTTGAATAAAAGCGTGCTGGGTTTGAACTAACTTCTGTTAAGGATGGTGAGATGGGCTCTGGCAATGTTTAGGCTTTGAGCAGTTGGACGGCAGGACAGCTTTTACACCTCTTCTTCAACACCAGCTGGACCCGTATTTTAGCTACTCGCTTTTTCTTGTTTAACTTTTTTTGAAGTCTCTTGTAACTAAGAGAAGTCCAACATCGTGTTTCCTGATCTGTTGTTTTTCTGCCGTCACGCTGTGCTTCGGAATGAGCGGTTGGTTTTGCCCGCGGGTTGTCCCAGGCAGGGACCGGCACCGTGCTGCAGCTCTGGGGTTGCAAACGCAACAAAAGAGGATTTGCATGAAATGATCAGACCCGAAACGTTATCTCTAGGTCCTGATAAAGTATCTAAGCACCAACAAGCTTCTGGTATTCAGTTTTGCTTAAAAACCAGGAAAATGTTGGAGCCGGGCGTTTCACTGAGGTCTCTCAAGGTCTGGGGTGAATGCAGGGTCATATCAGTGCTGCCGTATGCAGAGGCTGCCCTGAATCCCCTTGGCTTCAGGGGTTTGTAAATGGCAAAATAAAGGCTTTTTTCCCCCCCCAGAGCGTAATGCTCTTCTGCTCTTTTAGTTGATTGGATTTATATAGATCTCATGGAATCTCCTCATTGAATTAGCCTGGAAATGCCTCTCTAAATTGGATCATCCGCTGCTTCCATGGTGCTTTCTCTCCTTCAGAAGGAATTAATGTCATCTCTGCATACCTGCTGATCAGCTCAAGATCTGCAGTGTTATATCACGGGGCACTTCCCAGAGGAAAGGACTCTGAGCCCGGCGGTGCTGCCGATGCTCGCGGCTCTGCATGTGGATTAGAGATGTTCAGGACTGAGGCTTCGTGTCCATGGCCTCACTCGGGCAGGTTTTCATTCGCCCAAGGGGAGGGAGGAAAAATAGAGATTTTTTTGAATGTGTCTTTATGATTGGCAGGATTTATTTATTTATTTATTTATTTCTGTGTGTTTTTCTTTTTAACAGGGTGACAGATGAAGTGTTTAACTTTCTGTTAGTGTGGTATTACTGCACGCTGACGATACGGGAAAGCATTCTCATTAGCAATGGATCCAGGTACTGTGCCACCTGCAAAAACTACTTCAAGCATGAAATGTCCTTAAAAGAAAAGATTCAGCTTTGTGCTGAAGCCCAGCAAATCCGAGATGCTGATGCCTCTCCGTGGGGTCTGTTGCCTCCATCCCCCTCCCTGGTCGCTTCCAAGGGCAGATGTGGCCACCTGAGGTTTGAGGAGGGAAGAGAAGGTGCAGTTCCTAAAAGTCCATAAGCAATTTGTCCGAAGTGCTCTTGGTAGCTGTGGGTTAGTTGTAGATGTGGTCTGGAGCGTGTGTGTGTGTGTTTTTGGTGAAAGGACTAACCCGAGGTACTGGCTCTATGCCCTGCGGTTAGCATGGCTGCCCTGCAGGTCACTGCTGCGTCTCCTGAAGCATTTGACTAAATTACAGTCGTGTCGAGGGGAAGTTGGTGGTTAGGAGATAATTGTGTAAAGAGGTGGGAACACAAGTAAAAACCTGGGAGAAGTTAACTGAAAGATGATCCTTACTCCAAGCCCCCGTTTCTTTATGGCACCCCTAGTACCCTGAGGCAGGTGGTGAGGTCCTGCTGGTGAATCACTCCTGGAGCATTTCTGTTAAGTCTGGGTTGAAAAGTCGCTCGAATTTGCACTTGTGTAACTTAACCTGGAGTCTGGTGTTAGATTTTAGCAATAACCTGATGGTTGCGTGTCCCTGGTTTTCATCAGATAGGCTGGTGAGGGGAAGCCACAGCGGTTGCCACGTCTCTTCCCAGGCATGAGTCTGCTTGTTGGTTTGCAGCTGGGTGAGTGGCTGCTGCTGCAGCAACATTTGCAGCTCCCTGTTGCATTAATTAATTGGGCTTCTAATGTGTCTCGTTTGCCACCTTTGAGCAGCCGGCATCGCGTTAGCCCAGCTTCACGCACTCATTCCTGCTCCGAACGCTGCACAGAGAACTTACACGCTCCCTCGTAGTGGTGCTTGTACAGGAGTGGACCAGCGCTTGCGTTAGTGGCAGGAGTCAGCGTTGTCCTAATTAAATATCAGTGCCTAACTGACAACTGGCAGCAGCTTATGGATCCTTGTTTCAGCCAGTCACTTCCCTCTCTGAAACCAGTTGCTTCTATGATCTCCTCAAAATGGGGATGGGAGGGAGCGTTTCTGGGAGTCTTGTGTCGGCATTGCCGGCGGGATGCTTGTGGTCCCCACTCCTGATGCAAGAGGGGTTTGTGCCTGGAGGCAGACACCGGCGTGACGTATGCAGTGGGAAAATTAGGGTCCCCCTACTTTGCCCAGGGGCAAAATCTTAAAAATGGGCTGATTTCTGGGAGCTGCTTGAGGACACAATTCCCAGTGCTGACCGCGGGCAGTGGGGATGAAGCAGTCTCTTCTGCAAGCACAGCTGTCCCCCGGGCTGCTGCGGGGGGGATGTCTGGTTTTGGGGTGCTTTCCAGAGAGTGGGGGGATTGCTGTGCGGCCGGAGACAAAGAAGGGGGGGAAAAAAAAGCATGGGGATGTAAAGTCGCTTGCACGAGGCCGGCAGAGAAACCTCTGAGCCTGGGCTCGCTGCATCCACAGAGGTTGGTCCCAGCGACTCGGATGCTGTCGTGTTAGAGGTCGTGCACCTTTGGTTGGAAATGCCCCAAATGAACCCATCGTGTCGGCTTAGTTTCCAAAGCAGCGCCGTCCCTGGGGCAGCTCTTCACTTCTCGGTTCTGCTTTGCTGTAGCCCTTGCTCACTTTACTGTAATTTTCTGAGCTTTCTGCAGTGTTCCTGTCTGAAAGAAACAGCCACCTCATAGGAAGGACTTGGAAATGTCGCTTATTTGCATGGCATGGAAAAAAAAAGGGGGGGGGGTTGTGTGGGCTGAAACTTATGCATCATTAGTCACCGCAGTACCTCGTTCTGTGGGAACTGCTGCTTCTTGCTGTGCTGGAAAGCTCGTGGAAGCACGCAAGATGTGCTCCGGTCCCGAGTCTCCCTCCAGCAGTCGTGGATTCGTGCCCCCAGCTCAGCCATATTGCCAGGACAGTGCTCCACAGCGGCCCTTTCCCTTGAGTTGGGCTGCCTGTTTTATTCCCTGTCCTTCCTTCTCCCCCAGATCAGGATCGTTTTTTGTCTGTAAAGCCAGACTTACAGTGCTAAAATCCATGTTTCTCCTCTAACTGCCTCATTTTTTTTATGTTCAGGATCAAAGGCTGGTGGGTGTCTCATCACTACGTTTCCACGTTCCTGTCTGGAGTGATGTTAACGTGGTGAGTCTGCTCTTGCCTGCTCGAGGTGCTTAAAGCCTGTTTCACGGTGTTTGCATCACCTGAGCATTTAAATCCAGCGTGACCACAAAGCTGTGGCCACACGGGCACATGGCGAAGCATTAGACTTAGTATTTGTCTGATGTTACAGATGTTTTCAATGATAAATACAACATGGCAAGTTTGTATTTACATTGCTGATTTTTTTTTTTAAAAAGAAACAAAAACAAACAAACAAAAAACCCCCACACAAACCCAACCCCTAAGCTGTAGTTGCACTGATGGTACCAAAATCTCTGCGTCTCCTCGATTTCTGCCTCTGTGTAACTAAGCAAACGAGCAGCACTTTGCTTTAGAGGGAGGACACCACCAAACGAATTCTGTTTGGTGCCTTTACTGAACTCGGATTACAAACAGAGTATAAAGCCAAAACTGCCAGTTGCTTTCCCGCGGGTGGTGGTGTTGGTCAACCAGTGCAGCGATGCACCCCGTGTACAGCCCCCGCGCAACCTGTCTCAGCTTTGGCATCCACCGATTAGTTAATAATTAAAAATTGCTTTAAAACAGCAAATGTTTCTGCTCCTGAATATGTAAGGGGATGAGATGGTGCCTGGAGCAGAAGGTGCCCTGTCCTCTGTCTGTCGTGAGCTATCCTCAGGAGAAGGAGCACAACCACCCCCTGCTCCACCGCTTGGATTCTTGATGCAGACGCTGCTGAACAGCTTTGATCGCTGCCCAGAGAAAACTGCGATAAGCAACTGAATAAGAGGGGGCAGCAATTACACATGTTGGGGAGGGGAAGCCTAATCAATGAGAGCGCTTCCTACGCGCCGGAGTTGTGATGTGCGGCTGTAGCACCCTCTCTGGGCTCCCCATGGGGTGGAGCGGGCTGGGTACCAGCTGCTTCCTTTGCTAATGGGATCCGGTTTGGCTGAGAAGGGGGAGGGCGCTGCATCGTGTGCTTTTTATCAAACAAATAGACCTCCTTTGTGTTTTGCTTTCAGGCCAGATGGACTCATGTATCAAATGTTTCGCAGTCAATTTTTAGCGTTTTCCATATTTCAGAGTAAGTATATCTTACCTTGCTAATTCACGGGATAAAATAGTTTTGTATCTTATGTACTTAGAAGAAAACGCTTCTGCTTGGTAAATACTGAAGTGTTAAACTGTAGAAATATAAAGATAGAATACAAAAATACAATGTACAAATATAAACAATAATTAAATTCTGTTGGATTAAACATCATTAAAATAGTTTTGATATGTTTATCGTACTTCTGAATAGCCGAGGCAATGACGTTTTCTCTCCTCCAGGTTGTGTTCAGTTCCTACAATATTATTATCAAAGAGGCTGCCTATATAGACTCCGTGCTTTGGGGGAGAGAAACCACTTGGACCTTACAGTAGGTGGGTTTTTCTGCAATACTTTGTTTGCGCAGGTTTTGGATGCAGCGGTAGGGAGAGGGCTGGGTGGCCTCCCCAGAGTGAGCTTTGCAGAGCTGCCAGCCCCTGCCCCGCTGCCCGTGTCCGACGGCAGGAAGGGGGAGCGAGGCTGTTATCCCCCTCCTCGGGTCCTGTGGGTTTGGGAGCAGAGGGCTCTGATTCTCCCTCAGCTCTTGAGAAGGTTAAGAGGGAGGTTTTGGACATTCCCATCTTCATCCCCCTCCCGTTACCACATCTTCAGGTGTATTTTTTAAATTGATCGGTCATTGTGGAGCACGACAGGAATAGTCCTTAAGGGGTGGTCTGGGTGGGGAGGGCTGCAGCTCCGGTCCTGGCTCTTCTGTGCTCACTCTGTGCCTCTTCTGCTAACCTTTTCCAGAAGGATTTCAGTCCTGGATGTGGCGGGGGCTGACGTTTCTCCTTCCCTTCTTGTTCTTTGGGCACGTAAGTTGGGCAATCCCGTTCCTCCCTCTGCGGCGCAGGGCCTGGGATGGTCTGCCGCTGCGGTTGCAGCACCATAAAAAAGGTGGTTTGGATCACATGCACCCATGGCAAATGTTTCTAAGGTTTTGGGTTTTTTGCTAGTAATGAAATTGCTTTTTTCCTCCCCCTCCCTTTGTAGTTCTGGCAGCTGTATAATGCAATCACGCTTTTCGGGTTGTCGAGGCATAAGGAGTGCAAAGAATGGCAGGTAGGTGTTGGTTCTGCTCAGAAGCAGCACAGAGCAGGGGAGAGGGGGTGTTCAACCACATCCTTAAAGATATTTGGGCATCTGACCCCATCTAAATATATCGGGATGATGTGGCACACAGCCTATACAAAAAAACTTCAAAATAAATCTGAGTTACTGTGGGGAAACTTGCACCCACGAGTGTCCGCACAAACTGAAAGGCAGAGTGTGTAGGGGGAAGAAGAGACTTGTGGGTAGGCATCTCTCCAAACTGGTTGTGTATGTGGGCATTTAACAGCAATGGCTGCCGAGTTGCTGGTGGTTCTCTATGGCTGATCCATGGGTTACACATACAAAAATATGATGACAAAAATACGGTGGCAGTGAATCACTTTAAGAATGTATTATCCACTTTATTGCCCCACTTGTAGGGATCCTTCGACTTGTTTTCTCAGTTGCTGTCACCCATCAAACATGTCTATCCATTTTCCAGCTCCTGTAGATCCAGATTGGATCATATAACGTGTGCAGGTAACGCGGTGGTCTTTATTTTGGTCAGATCTCGCTGTAGCCGGTGTGCTCACCTTGTTCACTGCCGTAACGGGAGGAACACTGCTTCCCGCAGAAACGAGTCATTCCCCCAGGCCCGTGCCACCGCTGTTTGATGAACGTGCTTGTAGCGTAACGTTAACCCATTCGATTGGACTTAATGATTTGATTTTACTGTTTGGTAGAGTCCAGCAATGTTGAATATAATCCATGTTGTAATATTAAAAAGTAATAAATGCTACTTAAGTGATCATGATAAAAAAAAAAAAAATTATTCCTGTTGACCCACACAGCTGGATGCGTGAATGTGTATTTGGGTACAGTCTTCTCTCCTCGTGTGCTAACAGATCCCTGGACTTGCCAGCCAAGCTCCGTCAGAGCTTGCTTAAATGTGGCCAAACAGTACCCTCAGCTCTCACACTTTTTTTTTTTTTTTCCCCTCCCTTCTCAGGTTTTTGTGTTGGCTTTCACGTTTCTGCTGCTCTTCCTCGGGAACTTCCTCACTACTCTCAAAGTGGTGCACACTAAACTCCAGAAAAACAAAGACAAAATGAAGAAGCTGTGAATCCCCCCTCGCCGGCATGCTGGCTGCCGTCCCTCTGCCCGCAGCAGCTGCTGGGTTTGGGACAGATCCTGCTAAACCCCAGCTACACGATGGATGGGCTCGGAAGGACTCGTCCGTCCCCGTCTTTGGTGAAGGACGTGGACCCTGCCAGCACAGACTCAGTATTACACAAGCATGGCTCTCCAGTCTGCGGTCCTGCTATTTATGTATATTTAATACGAAACGTGTTTGCTTTTGGGGTTTTTTTCTGTATATAGAGCAACATGCACCTGCCTGGCAACGCGCCAGCATTGGGAGAACGTGCGATCTACTGTAATTCCAGTTCTGGAATGATATTTAACACTTTCCAGTTTTATTATTTAAATTCTGGGCATTGGATTTGTGAAGGTTTATAAACACTCCAGGTTGATCAGTAATGCAGACGGAATGTTGTTTTTTAAAGGCATTTGTTTAAGGCATATTTTCAGTGGCAATACTAACCTGTGTGTACTGTGAAAAAAAAATGCTCATCTTTGTACCATGCTGCTGCTATATACACTTTTTAAAAGCTATTTAAAGATGAGAAATCCTCTTTTAAAAACAAAAATAAGCAAGCAAAATGAGTTGTTAAATGGCAGGGAAAAGTCTGCTAGCCTTCCTCCAGGGAGACCAAGTCATCTGTCCGGGCCTGGAAAAGACCTAAAATAAACCATTCAGTATGCAGCTGCTTCAGCCCCTTTTTAGTAACAAATGTACTGCCCTTTGGGTTGTTTTTTTCAAGACACCATTTTTCCTTAAAATGGCCTTGATCAGTGGCAAAAGCGCAGTTGCACTTTGGTTTCTCTTTTCAGTGGTTGGTTTGCTCCCTGTGCTGTTCTGGAAAGGGGAGGACAGGCTCAGCAGAAATATTAAATACTTTTAGATGGTGCGCTTGTACCAATAATTAAGAGAATGTAAACACTCATTCAGAAGGAACGCGGAGGACAAATACTGACTCCCATCCTGCTTAACTTATTGTGCTGCTTGAACTTAAACTTACTCATTCAAATAAGTTTGTTTTGAGTACTCTAACATCTATACCTCTTAAGGCCAGCTGCAGTATTGTGAGCTGCTTTAGGCAGCGTCTTTCCCAAAGGTGAAGGCTTCCTTTGAGCTAGGACAAAGCCCAAATTGGGCAAATGGCTTTGGCAGAGTGCGATCCGAAAACGTTGCCCTTCTCCCAGTAAGCGTGCTCATGAAGAAATATGTATGCACTACAGACTTGAAATGGTTTCATCAGTTCTTCTGTTGCTGCGAGGCTAGCAAAATTACCTTTACATGTCAGTGTCCTGTGGGCATGAAAATAAATTGCAATTTGCATATTTTGAACAACTTTCACACCAGTTGGGCTGTATGTTGCTATGTTAGCTTTTGACTTTTGCACACCCTGTGAGTTTGGTTGGTTTTGGTTTTGGTTTTTTTTTTTTTTTAAAATCCTTTGAACTTTCCAAATGTAAATTGTTTTATTTTGAGAGTGATGCTGGAACCTGCTGGATCTGAGCAGTGGATCTGGTTCTCCAGGGGCAGGGAACTCTGCACATGGTGAGTAACCTGAGTTCTGCAGCATGAGAAACTGATTAGAAAAGCAAGAATGATTCTTGCCATGGATCTGAGGGTAAATGTGGTAACTTCCTGTGCGTTGACGTTTCGGTTCTGTACTGGGTAAGGTGATGTGTGGTTCTGTGTCTTTTATTGACAAATGTCTTCTCGTGGAGCAAGGGCTGCACAATTCTTCCAAGATTTTTCTGTAGTCAAAGATGTGCACAAACTCGTAATTTTTTTTTTTTTTTAAATTTTCCATTTTAAGCTTGTAGGGATTCGCAAACCTTAATTAAATCAAAGCAAGTTAGGGGAAGGGAAAAAAAAAAAAGGTAAGATTTCAAGGATCAAAATCTCTGTACTTTGCATGTAAAATAATAATGATGCCTCGCTCCAAAACAGTATTTAACCAGCTGGTCATGTAACCAGCAGAGGGTAAAGTTGCATGAACCTGTATGATGTACAGTTATCAGGCTCTATGTGCAAGCATTTGTCTAACAGCAGGCTCTTGGCATGCACCCCTGAAGTTTTTGGCAAAAGGTTGTGTCTTGTTACCATTACACAAGTCCTATGTATTCTCCCTTAGGATGGGCTGTAGTTTGCCTTACACAGAAAGCTTTCAGCAGCACCTGTACTGCAAAAACCTCCTTCCCCCGTACGGGTTTGGTTTATACAATGGTGACAAACTAGTGATTGCCCCTGAAATCTGAGATGTCACTGCATGGGATGTGCAAAAGAACTAGGAGATTTGAGGCACATGTACTAAGTTGTGCAGTCCGGGAGCATCCCTCATCCTTAAACAGGCAACTGAACCTTCATCACAAAAGGGAAAATTTTAATTTATAGCAGTAGAGATGATGTCATCAGTTAATGAATGTGAGTTTAGAATTTCCCCTAGCATGCACCAATATTTGCATCTGTCATGTATTAAATAAGCTATAGAAGTTTATTGTAAAACTAACTTTGTTACACATAGTAGCTGCTTGGAGTACTTCTAACTTTGAGTGCTGTAAATATTTTCCATGGTGTTCCATTTCTGAATTGGAGCAATTTCCATTGATAAATACCCCTTTTCTTACAGCAGCAGGCCTTGCAAGGAGACCTCTACAGGTGCAGCTCTGCAAGGCTGGCCCAGTAGTACAGGAGTAGTGGATGCTCCGTCTGCACACTCTGGGGGTGGCTTGAGGCTAACTCGTACCACTGCCACCAAGTAAGTTAATTTGAAAATGTTAAGACAGAACTTCATTTCTGTCTTTTCAAAGGTGCCTGATAAACTGCTCCAACATTACTTTGTCTAAAAGTTGTGGCTTTTCAGCGTTTCTGCTTGAAAAAGAAAGTAAATTGTAGCTGTAACATGCCACAGTTATTCTGCAGAGGAAAAAACCCCACTAATTAAGTCACAGAGTACCAGTCACCGTTCGTTGCAATTTAAATAGTGAGTCTGAGACCTGACTGGTGGTCGTTTGCAGTTAGGAGCAAAAGCCAGATGGACAAAGTAATGCAGCATTGGCTAACCTTGATAAAAAGCCCTGAAAACTGAGAGCAGTGCAACAACAGTGCAAAAATACTAAAAATAATTAACATTTTAAAATAAAAATTGTCCTAGGAATACAAACATGTAATGAAAAAAATGGTCTTTAAAGTTAAACTGTTTTTAAAATCTGAATCACTTTGCTCCTGTGCAGTCAATGCTCTCTTGCAGTCCAGATCATAACACTGAGCACACTGTCCGTTTCTTCTGGCGCTTGGCTTTTTTCATGGCATTCAGTGCAATGGTTGTTGCTTCTTTAAAAACATTTTCTATGTTTTCACGACATTTTGCTGAGCACTCCAGATAAATTTCTGCATTAATCTGCTGACAAGCTGCTTCACCCTGGAAAGAACAAAAGGTAAGAAAAGATGTAAACCCAATGTATGAGAAAAGGAAAGTGAGATGGGAAAGTGAATGATTTTGTACATCTGCGTATCATGAGGTCAGGAAGAAAGAAGCTGCCTGCAAGTATAGTGCTAGAGTGTAAGTGGCATTGGTAATAGACTGAAGCACTGTTAAATAAACTAGGTTTTTTTCCCCCTATGTTGATCTAGAGCCTAGCCTAACAGTTCAGTGGATTACAGACTGCTGATACTGTAAAAATATTTTCAATATTAAATTTGTTTAAAAGAAATGCTGAGGTAGATACTTAAGTGAGGATAAGATGCCTACACGGCGATACTTTTTTCAGGCCTGACCTTAACTATTATGTGATGACGCCTTTAGTAATGAATGTCACATGCAAGAGCAGAATCTGGACCAATGTCTTGCCTTGTTTTGCTGGTGCACATGCAGGAACCCTGACTTTTGCTTTGGAGCATCACAAGGGCTCAGCCGAAATCCTCGTATACACAAGTGGGTGCCGGTGTTTCTCAACCTCACCCAAGTGCATGCAATGGGAACAGACTAGAATCTAAAACATTTGCATGCAATCCTGGTTGCGCGAAATCACTACAGACAAAACACAGTGATTTCTTACTTTGCTTGTGATCCTTTTATTGTCACTGCAGAGTCAGTCCCCAGTTTTGAATGCTTGTGAACCTTAGAGTGTGAATTCCAGGTCTGCAACCCACAGCTCACAAACTCTGCATTTATTCATTATAAGCCCTGGGAGTGGGGTCATTTGAGCACTCAGGCTTCTATAGGGGGATTTTTCTTCAGCATATGTAAGCGAAGCTTGTCTCCTTCCAGTTGTTTGCAAGCTGCAGTGCTGGTAGATACTGTTCAGCTCCTCTGCGCCTGGCATCGGAAGCATCATGTCGGGTGACTCAAGATGCCATCAGCTGTAAAAGACTGAGGTAGTGTATATTTAAGGGGAGAAAAACCAAGTGGGGGGGCCCGCGTAGGGGACAAAGTTTGTACATCATGTGGGCCCTGGAATTTAAGTGTATGAGGCTTCAGCAAACTTGCCAAAAATGTCTGTTTCTTGCTCTGAGCCTTACGTGTAAGGGTGATGAAGGGAGTTATTAATGCAAATGAGGGACAATCTGCAGTTGTTCACAAAGCAACAGGTCGGGCATCTCGTCTTGTGCGCAAGCTAAAAGTACCAGTGTGGTGTAGTGGTGATGCAGTTGCAGGGTTTTTTTGATGCTGTTTAGTAGTGATTCATTCAAGGTCTTAGAGCACTTAACCTTGTTCCCTGGATTTGTGTCTCAAATAGTTCAAAAGCTGCTATTCTTGCTCTGTGATGAGAGGAGAAGGATGGCTTTGCGGGGGGGGGGGGGGGGGGGGGAAGGGAAGAGTGGGAGGCCAGAGCAGAAAGGTCTGGTGTGACATGGGACAAGCTGTTCCTCCACTGTTTCTCCTGTACCTAGGACAGCTATGCCAGTTTTGTAACACTAGTTTTAAGTCTCACTGCTTTGTAATACTTAAATTGAAAACATTTGATAATATGTAGATTTTTTAATTTTTTTTTTAGATTAGAGCCTTCAAAGAGAAGTCTCTTATGTTAGAGAAGCCTTGTAGATGTGTTTGCTATTGTCCTTGACAGGATTTATTTTTAAATGGGGTTTGCAAAACACATTTCTTTCCAGAACAGTCAGTATTTTTAATCCTGTAATGTGGATCCTAGCATCTCCAGTCTTTCTCACAATTCTGATCAAAGTACCTGTGATGGGAGCAATGTATCCTAATAAAAATTATGAAGAGAGTCCAGCAAACTTGTCGAGGCTTACAAATTTGTAATAGGAATAACTCAGCTGTGAAAGGAAACAAGAATGAGATGTAATGAGCCTAGAAGGCATAGCTAGTTCTGTCCTTTCAGACACCCCAAGATACGCAAAACGCTCTTCAAATTTCTCTTCACTTTGGCACTAAAAATGGGTGGCGATTTGGCCACTTCCAAAAAGTCCTTACAGAAACCCCTGTTAGTGCTGACTGTCAATAATTTCTTTATCTGGACACTGTGATCACCTAATTTTGGAGTATCTGTGATTGTACTTGTGAGGAACGATGCAACTGAAGTAAGTGTGTTTTATCTCTTGGAAAGAGGGATACCACTTTAAATGCACTCATATTTACCTGGTTGTAAGTAATGGGTTCCTGCTTAGAAGCCCTGAGCTTGCGCAACTGTTCTTTGTCTTTCCGAAGGTCTGTCTTGCAGCCGATCAGTACGAGTGGGACACCTCGGCAGAAGTGATTCACTTCAGGATACCACTGATGGTAGAAAACCAAAACTTTTACATCTGGTGCTTTTTTTTAATTTTATTTTTCTGAAATCAAAGCGATAAAGCCAAAGAACAGAACCAGCATTTAATACATGCTGCAATTTCAGAGTTTTGAAAGTTGTTAATCTAGTGGTAGGGGTCACATGCATTGTTTACAGAAACATGTAAAAGTCCTACCCAAAGTCAGTTACTTTATAAAAGCATAGGTGGCATCTGTCGCTATGCCAAAGCACTTATTTAACATCTGTTTAAATTCAGAAGAGCTCCTCTAAAGTCATATTTAAGAGCAGAATTTGGACCAAGTCGTGCTTTGTTTTGCTGGTGCAACGTACAGGAACGCTAACTTCCACTTTGGAGCATTACAGAATTCCTAGTACAGACAAGTGGTTGTTTACATCTCTCCCTTGTAGTTAAATATGCATGTGATGGAAGTAGACTTGAATCTAAAATGCTCGTGTGCAGTGCTGGCTGTGTGACATCGCTACAGATAAAGCAGCGATTTCACCCCTGGTGTTTGATGTCTTTAGCGCACTGCGGAGTCAACCCCAGTTCTGAGCACTTACGAGCCGTGGAGAGGTGAGCTCCAGGTCTAAGGTCTGCGATCTGCTGCTCAGCGCACAATGAGTGATCTGTGCATCTACACACCCAGGGTACAGGACACTAAAAGCATCAGCTTTTTTAATCTGACATCTTGTCATATATCAGGCATATCTAATTCATTTAAAAGGTTGAAGCAATTACAGAAGCCTCTTACCTTCGCTGTTACATTATCATAGCTAGTGGGGTTCATGACATCGTAACAAATTAACACGACATTTGTGTTCTGGTAAGAAAGAGGTCGTAGCCGATCGTAGTCCTCCTGCCCTGAAACACAGAGAAGATTTTGGTAAAAGAAATCTCTGTCCTTAACAAGCGGTATGATGGGAATATGTAAAGGTACATACTTGAGATCAAGAACAATGGTACTATAATTGCATAGATGGCAAGTTTTCCATACTTGTAAAATTTCTTCCCTTAAATGCAGGAGATTCCTCTTTACTGACAAAACTGATGCTTTAGAATATAAAACATGTCCTTGGCAAGTTTTAATAAAAAGCCTGCTTTGTCCAACTGCTAAGTACTTAGAAGCAGTTCTAATCACCATTTGCCAAGTTGCTGCTCACAAGCAAGATCAGCAAGAGGACTTTGACAGTTATGGATTAAAACAGTTGCCATTTGGCAGTGGCTCCATTCTCCCAAATACATTTGCACATGCGATGCTGTGAGGAGAAGAAACGCTGTACTTGCTAGATGCGAATGCTGAAGTAAAAATCTTAGTGGCAAACCTGCTTTTCCCAGCCCAGTGAGCGGAGAGGACGCCGCGATCGGCACACTGTGCCTTCGGCACCGCGGCTCACTGCAGGAGCAAGGCAGGTGACTTCACAAGACCTGCTGCAACATGAGCCGGGCTTAACTGGTCTTTGAAGCAGGACTACACGGCAGATCTTAGGGATGCTGCTGAATTCTGGAAAAGCAGGGGATTTGTCATACTTCTGATTAGGGATATTCTACCACGTGATCTGACAAGAGGAAGCTGATTTGCTTCAGACCTGTACTTGCTGTACAGATGACTTAGCAGTAATCACCGTGCTGGGGTCTGAAGGTGTCTTGCTTTGAGAGATTAAGTTCAAGAAAGCAGTAATTACCAGATATAGTTGGCAGCTCAGGAAAAAAACCCAATCTTTTTCACTTGAGATTTTTTCGGAGACTTAATAAGGAAGAAACTATGATTTAAGCAGTCTGTAGAATATTTGCCACCTGAATGCTGCCCTTGGAATCAGGTACATCTCTGTGATGCACTGAATTTCCAAAACAAGAACTGGGAATGCCATTCCTTCCCACAATCAGCACAATGTACACACAGCCCAGAAACTACCCTACAGGGAAGCTATGCATCTCCAATCTTTTATTGATATTTCAAATGAAGGGATGCTGAAAATTTCAGCGTGCCCCAACTTTATACCAACTACCTGCCCTGGCACCTGGCTCAGTCCCAGGTCACATCACTCTAGCCAACATGCTCGTCTCCAGCTGCAGGCTGAAGAACTGCAGACACCAGAAGGCAAATAATTCTACAATACTTTGCCCCTCTCCTTAATTTAAATGATGGATCAAGATACAGGTTATTACAGGCAATCCCTACTCGATAAGCCATTACTTAGTTGCCCGAGATGTTTGTAAAACGGGAATCTTAGGTCTGGACCACTGTATCTGAGCTCCTGCAAGAGCAACATGCTCCGTGGGCGAGGTGCAGAACAAAGAAGGATTGATCCCTCAATGTTTAATCCAGAAATAATAGACAATTGACAAAATTATGCATGTTGTATAAACATTCAGAGCAAAGACTGTACCGCTTAGCCCTGCTTATTCTCCCAAATCCACCTACTTGTTTGCAACTGATTTACCATTTTGTTGTTGAGATAATCCTCTAAATGCATTAACTACATTAGGAGAAAAAAAAAAATGCTTGGCACCTGAATTTCTCTAGTGTTATGTGCTGTGTGTAATTTTTCCTGTTCAAGTTCATGCCTCTGAGCCTCTACTAACATAGCTTGTAAAATCAAAAGGTCCTCCAAGTTATTGCTGGCAACTTGTGAGGCAGACAGGACTGTGCCCTTGGAAGAAACAGATTAGTTTGCCTAGAATCAGAACATCCAGCTAAAACCATACTCTCCTGGATGGGATAACAGGAGAGGTGTCTTCAATGATGTGACACAAATATGCTGTATTGCAAGTCAAAAATTATAGATATGCCCTGGTGAACTGCACCTTCATCTTCAAAACCAGCTGTGCGGTTATGTTTTTTAAGCAAACTGAGAAAATAAATGCATGAGAAAATGCTGCTGTGTAAAATGCAGTTCCATGCATATTTGGAATTTCAAATACAGAGCACAGAACAAGGTATAATGCAGAGACCACAGGGGGGAAGGTTAGATGGTAATTGCTTAACTTGTATTACGGTCGGGTGGTTGCAGCGCTCGCTTGGAAGGAGAGGAAGCTATTCTTTAAGAGCTCAGATGCAGTTCTTCAGTTGCTGAGGATGTAACAGACCCAGATCAAGCTGTGTCTAAACATCGACATCCCTCTCACTGAAAACAATCCCCTTTCACCCCCCTGTCCTTAAGTGCTGCTCATGAAAATGCAAGAAAGGGCCTGGGAGACTTTTTCTCTGTAAAGCTGCTCAGTCTGTGGTCAGAGCTAATTTGGCACAGATTTAGGCCTTCTAGTAGAAGAGTTTTAAGATAAGGAACAGGGCTGAGCCTAAGCAGTAACTGAATGTATACGCAAAGCCCACGAGTGTGGTTCCTCAAGCACAGGTACCTGTTTTTCTTTCCCAATTAACAAAAAGCATGTTGTGGAAGAACTGGTCAAATATATGCCTACGTCTGAGCATATCTGTGACTCTCCTCTGCCTTCCTCAATTCGTCGCAGCATCAGAGACCCTGTTTGGTTTTTTTTCAAAGAAAAAACTCCATCCGGCTGAATTCACCTAAAATTTCCTAATTCTTGGCAGAGATCGCACTCCTGCACCCCTCTGACATGCTGCACAACCCACGTCTCTGCAGTTGGGCCCTATGAAGGGGTGGGACCTCAGGTGATGGCTGAGGGAGAACGGGGGAAGAACAGACACCACAGGTCTCAGTCTCACGTGCGTGTTCACCCCTGTCTGCTCTCCCTCACCCCTTCACCAATCCACTGCCGAAGACGTGCCAACCTGTGTGTTGCTCAGCCCTTAAAGGAGCTCAGCATCCACTGCCATTGACGGGAGAGGGTAAACGATAAGAGTCAAGACTTGCCAGCCCAGGAGGCTACCAGTACGTGCTGTCCTAACGTACAACAGCGCTGTCCATCACCACCAACCGCCAGCGGGTAAGGAAGAATGTAATATCCTGCCACCCGGTCCAGACCAGCCCACCACTTCCTACGTATGGCCACGTGCTGTCTGTAATACTCCACACTCGTGGTTTAGGATCGACGTGGAAACGTGCGAAGGTAAGCCCTCACAGGCACACAGAAATGCACGCAATTCTCTTTGATTTGCTACTCTGCAGGCTTCATGGGCATACCATGGTTGTTATCTTACCAGCTATGTTTTTTCACTACTCAATTTAAAAAAAAATTAGGAAACAGACATTCTTGGCAGGAATAAAACCAGTAGATGAGGATGCTTGGGGTGGGGGGGAGCACACTTCAATTAAAAAGTTGTGGGTTTTTTATCTTCCTCAGGCATGCCCTCCCTTTCAAAGTTATAAAAAATAATCCTTGCATATACCGGCTTTTAAAATTTCTCTTAAGGCCTGACTGCTGTGCATCTGTCATTACAGACCTGAAAAACCCCGCTGGAGGCTTGGCGTGTGCTTCCTGCCAGTCAGAGCGAGCACCCGCAGTGATGAGGCATTACTTCCTCCCCAGCCTTCCCCAGCTCGGCAGAGCCCTCTCCTTTGGTCTGAGAAAACCCTGCACTGAACAGCAACAGAAATCGAACCTTGTGTCTGAGCTGCAGCTAAAGCATCAACACTGCTCCCTTAGTACGTAAAAAATTGAGTTAATTTACCTCTCAGTGCCTTTGCCTCTATCAAGCACAGCAAGAAATGGAAACTTTTAATTGAATAAGCAGCTGCAAAGCCTGTTTGCAGACAAGACAAGTGATATTACAAAGTCTTTGCGCATTGCGTATGTATACCACCAACTTCCTGCAATAGCAAGAGGTGTCTCTGATGAGGAAGATAGAGTAACATAGTACAAAAGTCTCACAAAAAACTGTTACTCTAGCATATTTTAGACTAACTCATTAACTACATTTGTTACCAAAATTCTTGTCAAAAAAACCCCTATCCTTTTGTAGCTTGAAATGTTTGACTCTTAGGCACTTTGTTTGTGTCCTTTTCTTTCAGTAAGTAGAACAAGCTCAAAGTCTCAAGCTGCACAGGACTTGACAATACAAAGAATCCTTCCAACTTTAAAGAGCCCATGGAGCCGAACCTGTCCTTTACCTTCCCATGATGCTGAAGTACGTGCAGCTCTATTTACCGTTGCTCTTAGCAAGATCCTAAAAATATTGAAGTCTTTTCTACAGTGGATGCATCATGAAGATGCAGTGACACTTTTTAGAAGAACAGCTTTGCCTTCTCCTCCCCTACACTGCTACATGGCACTTATCTGAAGACCTTCACCCCAGAAATGGGTTTACATCCTTTTGATCCCATTTAAATGATTTTATGATAATCTGAATGATTTGGGAACCTTTCAGACTGAGAAGCAAAACACAAGCGTAAAGCTGTCTTAGGATTTTAGAGAAGAGCAAGATCAACTCAAGCAGTTCAGTAAGTCAGAAGATGATTCATAAAATATGTCTAATATGCCGCACTGTTAAACCAGTGTACTTCCAGTAATAAGGTGTATGTTTAGACTCCTCTTTAAGCTGCAATTGCTGCCGTACACTCACCCCAGACCATCATCACCCAGCTGTCAGAGGAGTTTAATGAGCTGCTGCTGCATGATATGACGGAAGGAAGTCAACATAGTGAAACACCAGTTCCAATGATATGACGGAAGGAAGTCAACATAGTGAAACACCAGTTCCAAAACTGCATCTCCCCTGCTGCATTGGCATGGCAAAGGGACAGGAGCTCTTGTCTCCTGAACTGGATGCTCCCCTTTCTCTTCTCTTCCTGCACTATTTGAACGTAGAGGATGCAACTCTTGGTCTTAGTCTAACCTTTAAGGAAGTCAACATCAGTGTCGTATTATTAAAAACAGGATGGGATTAAAATGTGTGCTCAAGTGAGTTCTTCCTCTAGCATACCTTTCAGCTTCAGAAAGAGGATGAAAAGCTGCTTGAATTACAGAGCATGACACAGATCAGTAACATAAAACTATGTAAGCAGCTTTGAAACAGAACTAAAACTCAGGTCTTTCCCCTCCCAAGCAAACGCCTTAACCAAGGTGGCAACGTCCCCCCTTTCTTTGCACCTGATAATCTTGGTATGTCTCTTGCAAAGCAAAAGAAATTTAACAGGAAGGGAGGAGACAAGTGTCAGTTGCCTCCAGCAACTTGCAGTCTGGTGGCTATGACACTGTTGTGGGAGGTGAAACATTTTGGGTTTCAAGGTTTCCAGATGAGAGGTGGACAGCAATTGCTCTTTCATGGCAAAGAGCTCTGCCAACTAGGCAACAACGGCACCTCCACATCCCCAAGTGTCTTATGAGACACAAAATATGCCCCACTCTGTTCTTCAATGGGGCAGTGCTTTGGTCCAAGGCATTATTTATAGCTGTGAGCTAAATGTGGAAGAGTAGACACTTTTTGCTAAAGTTACATGCCTGAACAAGGGAACAGGGTAAGACAAGCCACCAGCACCAGGTTTGGCGAGCATTCTCCAGGCTGCTGCTGGTGGCTTTAGGTCTTGCACAGAGCTGAACTCCCTGCATGACGCGAGGAGGTGGGCACTCATGTCAGGCTTGTGAGAGTTTCGTGCTGCAATACTGAACTGGCCCTACCTACGGCCGTTTCTGGATCCAGCCCATGTTCCTTAAAGCCTGGAAGAGACTCCAAAGGCAAATGTTGGCAGCTGCAGCTTGATTTTAAATGAGCCAGCCAAGTATCAAGAACTGTGTGACAGGCAAAAATTCCACAATGACAGCGAACAAACATAAAAATGTGACAGGTTCACTGTGGCAAGTTCTTTGTCCCAACACACTATATTAAGGAAATCCCTCTTTCACACTAGATTTCAGCCCTTCTCTTTTCCTTTAAAACTTAAATACAAAAGCCTTGCCATTCAGTAGAAGCTACGTTATCCAAATCACTGGATTCAAGAACAGTAACATTGACACAAGAAGATACCCTGGCAAACTGGGTGCTCAGTATCTTACTACACTGCAGTAAAGATCAACACTAAAATTCACTTTTAGATTAAAAACCTTTAAAATCATCTATTCCAATATCATGTATGGTATGCAAGAAGGTAAGTGTGTTTTACTACTATTAAAAATTAATATGGACTGCATTCGGTTCTCATTTGTCTTGGTGTAAATCTGGAACAACTCCACAGGCTTGAACTGAAAGAGATGATTTTACACTGAGCTGAAACGGAGCATGTGTCAATTTTAGGGTTCATTTAGGAACGCAGCTGGGTAACAGTCTAGGAACTTTGAATGAAGTTGAATACAAACCATTTCACAAGTTCCTGAAATGAACCCGAACAAACTACCAGTATTTTCAAATAACTTCTACTGCTACAGCCTTTTTATTTTGAACACAAACCAGCCTTTCGCTCCTTTGCTATTCGATTACACATGGCAGGAGATTAAAGTATTTTCCTGGTTGATTGTATTATGCTTTGCATCTGGGAACTGCGTTTTAATACCTTCAGATATGTTTGCTATTTGATGTGATTTTTCTTAATAAACTGGGTTGTTAAGATAATGAACGAGTCCGTGGCTAGAACTGCCATTAGACGAGCGACCCTTTTTTTTTCTGGAAGGCACATTTATGCATGCAACAGGTAATGGCTGTTGTTTTGTTTGCACTTCAGTCTCCAGCAGTCTTAACTGCGGTATGACACTAAAAGTATGCTAGTAGAAAAGCAATTTGAAAATACGTCCAGCTTTACAGTCTTCAAGTATCAGCCTGGTTTAAGTTGACACAGCAAAAGCGGCTGGAACGGAAATACGGGCACGTTCACAGCAGCAGCCTTTCACGCCGGTTAAAGCAGTTTCTGTGTATTTATCTGAAATTACGAAAACCCGGGGGCCGGGTTTGGGCTCCCTCCCCGGCCGGGTCCCATCCCAGGCCGCGCACAAACCGCCTCCCGCAGCCCGATGCTGTCGGCACTGGGGAAATGGAAAGCACGATGTGGAAGAAAAAAAAAAATCAAAAAACCAACCCAAAACCTTTACCTGCGGTATCGTACAAATTCAGGGTGACCTCCTTTTTGCCCACCGTAACGCTGGTCGTATACTTCTCGAAGACGGACGGCGCGTACTGCTGCAAAGGGAGGAGAAGCAGTTCTAGCCAGGGACGGGCACCCCGCCGCCACCACCGGGCGGCCCCCGGCCCCTTGGCGCCCCGGCCAGGCGGGGCCCGGCGGCGGGACTGCCCGCTCACCTCGGGGAAGGCTCCCTTGGCGTACACCATCAGCAGCGACGTCTTCCCGCAGCCGCCGTCCCCCACGATCACGACCTTCACCTCCTTCTTTCCCGAGGGGGCGGCCGCACTGCCGCGGGAGCCCCCCGCCGCGTCCTCGGCCAGGGTCCCGTTGGCCGCCTCCATGGAGCGGAGCCGGGCAGGGCGCAGCACCGCCGGGACGCGGCTCCCCACAACCGCCGCCGCGCTCCGGGCGCCCCGGGGCGGGAAGGCGCCGCCCGCGCCCCGCCGGGGATTGGCCGCGCCGGGGGCGCCGCCGCCTCAGGTGCCTCCGGGCCCCGCCCGAGGGCCGCGCCGCCGCCTCAGCCCGCGGAACCCCCGGAGCGCTGCCGGCGTCGGCTCCTCACGGGCTGCCCACGGTCACTGGGGTGGCCCCGGCCCCGCTAGGCGCCTCAGGAGCCCCCTCAGCACCCGGTCAGGCCTTCGCCCCCCCAGACCTCCCCATGAGGCTCCAAGGCCTCCGTCCGCCTGGGGCCGTTGGGCCTTGTCCCCTTCGCGCTTGCCGTCCAACCGCCATGTTACCCGCGCTTGGGTGCTCGTGCCCGTCCAGCAACTGTGGTGCCAGCGTGCTCCCCCCCAGTCCTCATTTATTCCCCTAGGGAGCCCCTTTGGACCTCAAGTGCCATGTTGTTTTAACCTCAAGTCGCCAGCAGCTGAGGGGACATCTTCCAGTTCCACCTCAGTGTCTGCAGCGGCGGATCCCGGTCCTGACGGCCGAGGGGAGAGCGTGCAGCGGGCGCAGTGGCAGCCATGGCAGGGGGAGGCAGAGACCTCCTGAGGTGCACCCCAAAACGCGTCTTCTTGTGGGGCACTGGGCATGGCGGTGACCTGCTGCTTGTTTTCTACTGTATTTACTGCTCAAGTAGGAACTGACTGCTCTGCTCACCGCTTATTCACCCAGTGCCACCCATCCAAGGTGAGCTGCGATGAAAATAAACTGGAATTTTACATTTTAATTGCAGAGATGGGATGGTCCCAGGCACCCGCCTGGCGTTGGTTTGTACCGTGGAGGGCAGGGGATCACAACAGCCTGGTACGTTGGGCCACGATACACACATCAAGGGAATGACACTGCGTTTGTGACAGACCTGCTCAGGTGCCAATCTGCCACCGTTTTCCACAAAAAACTGCGTTTCTGTCTTAGCAGGGATTAACAGCGTGCTCCGTCTCAAATAAATCCTGCCAGTTCTTAAGAACTCAAAATTGACTCTAAACTTTTTGAAATATCACTTGTGGGAATAGCAACAAACCCCCGAGGGCATGCTTGGGTGTAGCCAGATCATTTAATTCAACTTGGGGGGGGAAGTCACAACTGAAAGAGGGTTTTGCATGTTGTGCTGCACGGTTGTGTCACTAGATGGCCTTCCAGACCACATGCAAACACCGCTGCACTCCGCGCCTCTTGCAAGGAAGACCCTGCTCTGTGCAGGGGGCAACCAAAAAGCAAGAAAAAGGTATTTCGGCTATAGGGAGGAGGAGGGACACGTAAATACCCAATGAAGTGTCATATAATTCAAATAATAATTATTAAAAAGCAGCTAAATTCACACCTATTTAAAGCTAACCATTTTACTGAGGAAAAAGTTGATGCAAGCATGTAAAATACACAAGCTGTCAAAAAGACGCGTTATGAATGGCAATCTTATATACCTTATCTGGAACACAGTAAAAGATGTCAGCTCCTGTCGACTACTGGCTGAGGGCATTCCAGTATCGCACAGGAATGAATGGTTCAGGAAAGAATTGTTTTACCCTGAAACGATTTATTCGGACCTGGCTCAAAACGAGCATCACAGTACGTATGATACGATCAGCAGGTAGACTTAGTAGTCTTCCTGTAATTGAGTACTGTAATTCAGGGTTTTTTTAAGTCAATTATTGCCATAAAAGTTTTTTTTTTTTATAAAAATATTTTGTGGGTTATTGTTAGGTTGGGATTTTTGTCTTTTTTTTTTTCCCCCCCCAAGTCTCACAAAATGATCTTTAAACTTCTCAGAGCTTTGTCTCCTTTTACATTTTATAGTCAAGGAAACTTTAAATTTGTACACCTTTAGATTTGGGACAAAACAATATAAAATGCGTAGATTATCAAATCAACTGTAAACACTCCAAAGACTGTTTTTAAGTAATGAATGTTCTATTTGTAGTGAGTCAACTTAGTATTGACAAAATAAAGCATTGCAGTGTCTCAGTTACATATTTTTCATTAAGGGGTATGCAGTGCTTTAGGCATATAAAGTCCTATGCAAAAGCTAAGTGTATTTTGCTGACTCCGAAAAAGTAAAATCTAATATGGAATTCTGCCACTGATTTAAATGGAAAAAGATTCAACCCTCTATTAGGGAAATTCAAATCTAATCATTATTAATTGCAAGTGTCCTTCTCCTAGTTCTGTTTTGACCTGTATATTGATTGTGGCACAAGTTCTGTTTCATCAAAAGCTTATGCATCTGCAGCTCGAGTCAATATGCATATAGAGATTTACAGTGAGCATACCAAAATCAAAACTTTAATGGGGTATGGTAAATATCTGTGTTCCAGTCTGGTTACCAATTTGTCGCTTTGTGATTGCCAAGGAAAATAATAGGAAGGAGTGAAAGGTTAGCACACTGCCTAGGAAAACTGCTGGAAGTTTATGATTTTTAAAAGATGCTTTAACACTTTAGATGGTGACCTGGTTTCAGCTAGGATAGAGTTAATTTTCTAATAGCTGCTGTGTTTTGGGTTTAGTATGAGAAGAACATTGAAGAATGTTGATAACACATATTGTTTCAGTTGTTGCCAAGTGATGTTTATATTAGTCAAGGACTTTTTCAGCTTCCCATAGAAGCTGAGAGGGAGCATAGACAGGACAAGCTGGCCGCAGGAATATTCCCTACCACAGCTGTCATGCTCAGTACATAAATGGGGGTTGGCTGGGGAGCAGGGATCTGTCATCACTGCTCAGGATGAGCTGGGTAACCGGTCATCGGGTGGTGAGAGCAACTTGTGTTGTATTACTTTATTTTGTTTTTTTTTTAATTATTATTTTTATTTTGTTCTTCTGTTACTGTTCTATTAAACTGCCTTAACCTCTGAGGTTTTTTCCTTTCTCCCCCTTTTCTCCCTCTTCTTCCTACCCTTCAGGGGTGGGGGGAGCTGCGTGGTCCTAGTTCCTGGCTGGGGATAAACCACGACAGATGGTATTGATGGGTAATTCAGATTAGTTGTGAGAACACCCAAAAAAGACTCACAGATTAGGTTTAATATTGAAGCTATGACTTTTTTACAATACAGGGTGATGAAATAAGTTGATAACTCCCATTTCTCAAAATACCAAGCCTGGGGAAAAGTGCTTGCAAGCTTCTGTACAGTTCTGGTACAATGGAAGACCCTCAAGGCTTATCCTTAGGCTGACCTAAAGAAACAACACCAATGCACTTGTGCTGCCTCTCTCTTTGTCCCTTGTGATGTACTTGAAGAAGTCAAGGAAACTGAGATTTAATAATAGTAGTAAAAGCCCATGAGTTTTGTGACGATAGAGAGTCAAGTAAGGGAAGAGAAACATAACTGTGAATCTTTCTGCTCACAAAATACTGTTTTTAAATACTAAATATGTTAACAGATTTGACAAAATATTCTGGTTAGCTACTTTCTTCTGTTTGGAGAAATTCTGAATACTGTAAAAGTTTTAAGTTTCCAATCAATTAAGCTCTATCATAGACTAAGAAGCATGGCTTGCCATAATATTTCTAATGGAAAATACAACTATTTTAGCTAACCAGCAAGGTCTCAGCCTACTAGTACTTCCTTGTAGCCACAATTGCAGAGGAGTAACAGCACACGCCATCTGCTGTATACTCATATTATTAGTTTATATGGTAATATAAACTAGACAAGAATGGGGACGTGTTCTTCCTTAATGTCTTTAGAATGTTTTTGAAATACACTTAAGAATTTTCTTCTTGATAATACAGACCCCAGCTTTACAAAGACTTAAACATAAACTTAACAGTAAGAACAAGTAGCCCCATTTATGTCAAAGGAAATATTCGTGAACTTAGTTAAGAATGTGCATACCGAGACAGAGCCTTCAATATTTATTTTTGAACATTACCAGTGATATTAACTATTTGTGTTTTCAGTGATGAATTCCCACTGAACTACACAGCATGTACATATACAGCAAGAAACAACATCCTGAAGAGTTTACAACAGGAAAGACAGACCCTAAAGAACGGGACTTACCATGTAAGTAGAGTGAATTTCTGATAAATTTCAGATGTTACACAAGGGCAACAATTGTTTGTCATGTGCACAGACCCTTACTGAAGAATAATCTCTGCCCCACAGAATTTACAGTGTGAAATGACAGGGCAGACAGGGAAAAGGCAACTGTAATGTAGGAGAGCTGAACTGTACCTTGCACACACAAAGAAGCTATGGGTGAAAATATCAGAGTAAGAGGAGAAGCCTATGACAAAGCTAGGTATATATTCAAGGTAATTCAATTTATTCACAGAACAACTGTAGAAACTGGTTTTTTCAGTTGTGTTTTTGCTCGCAGTGCCAACACTCTTTTGACCCTCACTCAACCCTGAAAATATCTTTTTTTCAAAATCAAAGCTCCCAGTCTCCTTGACTTTCAGCTGCTTCTCAGTACCCATTTTTTGTAGTGTTTCTTGCTGTTTCTCTTACACATGCAGAGCTCTACCATCTGGTCCTCATGGCCTGATATTTTACACACACGCCCCCACCCTGAAAAATCCCTTGGGCCACATGATTCACCATCTATTCAAACCTTGCCATGTGCCTGGTTTTTGTGCAGTAGCCCCTACTGATATAAATCCCTTGTTTCATAAGGGCTCTCAATTGCCTTTTTCACTGAAGGCAAGGTGGCTGTGACACCTGCCAGTTTCTAAGACGTTTAACCCAACCTAAAACATTATTACATTGTTGTTTGGCTGAGTAGGAACCATATTTTTTTTCCCAGTGGGAAGTGCTGCCAGAAAGGTATTAACTTTCTAGACTATTAAGTAATGTGGAAAAATTATATTTCAATAAGAAAATTTCCTTTCTGCCTTTTCATGCCTTAGGAATATAGTTCCTGTTTCATTTGGCTCAAGTAGCCCATGCACTAAATCAGTGCAAAAATCTTTCAATAAACTCTACATAAAACCTGTCCAAATGCTACCATAGAGTTCAGAGGGGTATGAAAGAAAACAGGACAACGGTCTGCAACAGGAGGTGTTAGCCAAATTAGGCACACAACTCAGCAAAATCAGGCAGCGAATATTCAGGCACTTTGATGTAGTTTGGACAGATTTTGTTCATAAACTGCACACTGACTACTACCTAGAGAGCAGCTATTTATAGGGAACACATACTGTTTCTTGGGTTATTTTCTCTGCTGTGCTTTAAATCAGGGGTGCCAACTATGTTTGGCCTACCTGATGTATGCGTGGTCAACGTGCTGTATTTTGAATCTCACCTTCATCGAAACTGAGTTCTTGGCTTCGCAGTTGTGGGGGAAAAAAACCCTCCACTTTACAATTCTGAAGAGTATGTAAATCAACATGGCAACTGTCTCAGCCTGATACAGGAGGTGCTTAGGGGCAGTTTCAAGTTTCTGTTCCTCACTGAAGTGTGAATTCGCAAGCCCAGTTCTGTTGTAAAAAATGGGTAACACAAGGTTAAGATCATCCTATATGCTTTTCTGGAACATCAAACACAATGACTGATCTCTGAAAAGCATGAAATGAACAAGCAAATGTCTGCCAACAGCACCATAACTCTGCCCCCGCGGATCTGGGCGATATGTGTGTCTCCCAGATGTGCTGGCACAGCTTCACTGAGCGATGGGGAGGAATTTGTCAACACAGGCTGGCACAGCTATCAGGGATGCTGGATCTCATCCTCTACCTCTGTGCTGAGAAGTGAATCTGGAGATTCGCCAGAGAGAGAGGGATTCAAAATGCCTTGTTTCAGGCGAGATCTGCAGGTTGTGTTTGCATTGGTAGCTGTGGCTGGTTTTACCATGGGAACAGTCAGAAGCAGTGAGTTCAGGAGTGATGCACAGGCTTGCTCGTGGCTGAGTGAGGGCACAAGGCTCTGCTACAGATCTGCATGAAATTAATCAGCATCAGATGCTTTTCTGCATCCAGATCTGCAGCAGAGACTAATCCCATCAGGAAGTAATTTTGGGAAATGGGGAAAGGGGCTGTAAATAGCTTTCCTTGCAACAGAATGCGTTTTTACCCAATATCCAACCCCTCTCTTTAGTATACACCCCTAAAATCCCTCTGACTTTTGCCTTCCTGTGTTTTCATTACCAAACACTCCACCTGACCCAGCAAGCACCAAGATGTTATTTTTTTTTCAAAATCAGAGCGCTCTCTGCAGTATCTGCTTTCTTCAGATTACTCTTCCCTTCTTCTCCCATTCCCAAAGTAAGTAATTCCTGGTAGAGAGAGGTTTTGTTTTAATGTACTTGCTGGTTTCAAGACAAGGGAGGACTGAGACTCGTAGGGAGTGTGTGTTTATTAGGATGACCACAGCACCAGAGCAGGAATTGCATTCAGCTTCTTTGCGCAGCAGGGATAAGTATGGAGTAGGTGAGTCTGCTGTGGACAGCCAAATCTTGGTTACAGTCCCTAGAAGTTGGTTGGTAGATTCCACTAATCCTGAAATGTGTGCAGTTGTACTTTTTTGTGAGGCTTCTGAGAACCTCAGGTTTAAATGATCCCAGGTTTGGCTTGCATAATATGCTTTCCACCATGTAAGCTACAGTGCAACCTGAACAAGCATGTGTTTTTCAGAGCTGTTAGAAGAGTCAGGCTTTGATCAACACTTCATTGCTGCATTGGGTGTGCAACAGCCATCACTCTTGCATCTGGTTCAGGCAGGAAGCTCCCAAACCTTTTGGACAAGAATGTGGGGGAAACTGGGAATATTCATAGGAGAAAAAAGGATGGCAGAGTAGACTGTAAGAGAAAGGACTGTGGATGAAATAGGGGCAGGCTTTTGCCAAGTAACATATGGCACCAACATTAAAGGGCAGTTAATGTGAAGTTCACATCCTGCCCTCTGGTATTTCTGCAAACTTCCTAGAGGAAGGCAGCAACTGCAGACTGAAGAGAGGATAAAATCCTGTTTATATCCCTATGGGAGACACCATAATTTCTGTCTGTTTTTTGTTGAGTGCTAGATGTATGTGGAGAGCTAAGCAGGAAGCACTTGCTCTGCTGTTCTCTAGCTGGGAAGGAGCTCATACATAGGAATGGAGGTTTGGCAGGATCCAGAGAGGTTTGTGGCTTGTCAGAGCATCCCTAGACAAAGGACAGGCCCAGACTGAGTTTATCTTAGACTTGAGAGTAGCCACTAACCCAGCCAGAGCAAACCCTGCAAAGAAATGGCAATGCTCTGACCAGGCTAATTAATAACGAGGGGCTGGAAATAAACCCAGTTGTAATTGTGTCATGTTTGCTTTAGAGCTGTGATTTTTGGCCTGTGCCACACTTGTGGGAGCTGGATGGGTTGACAGTGCAGAGTGGCCTGGCTGGACATTCTCGCTGCGAGCCACTGGAGCCGGTCGAGGAGGTGTTTGAGCAATCACGGCAGTGGCTTGGTCTGCTGTGCACAGGCATGTAGAGGGCAGCAACCTGCCAGTGCTGCTCCAGCCCACGGGTCATTGGCAAACTTGGACTGGCGCGCTGCCCTGTGTGAGCTTGACACCGCTGTCCTTGATGGCATGTTTCCTGTGCGTTTCTCCCTTCCTACACATATTTCACCCTTCCTGACTCTCATCATAACAACAGGCACACTGTCAAGTTCCCAGTTGCTTACTGGGATTAACATAGTAGCTCTGATTTCTTCAGGCAGGGAGATTTCCTGGTTAAAACCATTCTAATTAAATGTACATCTCTCATAATGCTCAAAATGCCCCTGTGTGAAAGGCAGCTGAAGCTACTTGTAAAATTACAGTGCCCCTAGACCTTTAATGGTCTTAGAAGTCTAACAATAGTATAGCCAGTGCCTGTTCAAAGATACAGGACTCCAGACAAATGGAAGAAGGAAGCAAATATAGCATCCCCCTGAATCAGACATCTCAGATGAAAATCTTCCAGGCATGAAACACATCGGGCTGTGTATTTGTCAGGTTTTTTATTGGCTTGAAACACATACACACACAGAGCCCATAGCAAATCCTTTCCATTGTAGCTCTGGGTGGGCACCTCTGTTTTCCTTTTAGGACTCAATTTTGGACCTGGGGAAAAGCGTTCTCAGTTGACAGGCTTCCAAGCAAGCCAGGGCTGGCCACAGAGGGCAACAGCTGCACGAGCTTTAATTCCTCTCCCCACCCTCCTGTGCAAATGTGCCCCTCAATCCTCTGTCTGGAGGAGCCATGGAGAGGAATATAGCTCCCCCACTTCCCCGCCAGCTCTACGGGCATTTCCTACTACGCAGACAATTGCATGTTAAGTGCTGAGACCATGAAGTTTTTTTTCATGTGGGCAACTAAGCGCTGCTGGCACTACAATCTCTTTTGGTCACAATCCCCCCCCCCGCGCCAGACGTTCGTGACACTATTCTCCCCCCTCCTCATGCAACATGACAGGCATTTGTGATAATTTACTGCCACAGGAACCACTTCCTGCACACTGCTAGCAGCAAGTTTTCCTGGACTGCTGGCAGGCATTGCGTGGAGAAAAGGAAAGACAACGTGCAGGGGAAAGTGTTGGGAAGGGAACCCTGTTCTCCATCAGCAGCTCCCAGAAGAGAGAGGGGGAGAAAAGCAGCTTTGGCTTTGCCGCTTTAGTGGAAAATAATTTCAGTTGGGAATTAGCAATGCCCTGTACTCCTGAAGGTTAGAAAAATTAAAGTATCTGGAAAAGGTATTTTAATTTAAGACTTACCTTGAAAAAAACCAAAAAAAGGCTGAAACAAGTATGAAAATAAATTAGAAACTAGGCTAAGAACAGAGCCTGCAGCAATCAAGTCTAAACAAAAGGCAGGGGCTATCCAGCGAGAAAACCACAAATGGCAGGGGATGAAATGTAAAACCTGCAGTTCACTGCAAAACATGAAAGATGCTGTTGTATTCCACACCTCCTCTTCCCGGGTGTAGCTGTCTCCACAAGGTGAAGGGCAGTAGTAATGAATCAAGCTCCTTTCCTCTCTTCCTGTATTTTCTATTCAATTATTCGCAGGCTGTGCAAGTTCTGCTTTATTTCCCCTCTCCATATGCCGCACCCTCCTCCTGGGTTTTTTTTTATTCCGAACCGTGCATTTGGCCTCTCTCCCATTTCTTTCTCCTCAGTGCGTGCCCCCTGCTCTGCTAAGATCTGCTGTCTTTGTAACCTCCGCTGTGCACATATGCTGGCTCTCCCTCTCCCCTCCCCGCCACCCCCTGCTTCTGGGCCGTCAAGTGTCCCTTCGTTTCACTCCAGCATTTTTGCCGGGGGGCCCATCAGCCAGACAGAAAAGGAACAATTCTGCTATGGCCACTGCTCCCGTTTTCATGCTGCCGGCTCCTCTCCACCGATCAAGGGGAACCCATGTTGCTCCCGTAGTACAGCTGATTGGTAGCGAAGGCAAAGATGGCTCTGCAGCTGCTTAGCAACTGGGAGCTGCTGTTATGCAGCAGCACAGAAAGGCAATGGATGGCACAGCATTCGCCAATTCTGCGCGTTCTGGCCCAGTTGCCTGAAAACCATGGCCTAGTGGACCAGCTGGGACACTCCCAACTGTCCTGTCAAAAAATAAATCAAGATGGGGATCCTTAAGTGCAGATTTGACAGCAACGGCGACAATGTCAAGGGCAAAACTGTCCTGGTCTTGTGTCGTATGTTGTTTGCATCACACCAGTTAAACTGCTCAGATTTGTAAGCTAAACTCATTCCATTTGATCTTTGTCCTCGCTTTTCTGGCTGCAGCGTTTTATACTCTATCACTTAGAATCAGAATGGTCCCTGTACACACTGCATTTGTTAAAAAGTCTCACAGGTCTTCAGCTACCATCGCATCCAGACAGTTTAATGATAGGTGTCCAGATACATAAGTATTTTAATACATAAATATGCTTTTAGATTACTTATCTGTATCTTAATTTCCTTTTGATGCAAGCTCTGTGAATGCTCAAATTCTTTAAATGGTATGTTTTTGGGGTTTTTTTGTAAAACTGTACTGTTTGGGCCATGAAGCACTGAACTGAAATGTTTAGTAATTTGATGGCTTTAGAACGCTGATTAGAATTGCCAAGCTTCCTGATTTATTTAATGATTTTTGTAAGCTTGAAAGTATTCTAAAAAAATAACTGGTTGAACATTCTGGTGGGATCATAGTGTTTCAATAGCAGCTACATTTCAATAGGCAAGAAGCAACACAAAACATTCTGCAAGTCAGGTGTTGAAACAGCTTCTTTATTCCTTTATAGCTCAAGAATGATTAGATCTCTGAAAGCACTCACTACCTACCTTACAGAGGCGGCTTTGTCATAATACTAGCAGAAATAAAATGAACAGATGCAGTTTAAAAAGAAACCAAAAAACCCAGCCCTGGCAAATATCCAACATGTCCATCAAAAGTTGTATGGATCTTAAACAAAATAAATGTTTGTTCCACTATTGGGTATCACTGTACATCTCTTGGTGTACCCAGGCAGCCAAACAACACAGCAGACTAGTGATTCCCTGTCATTGTTCAACGCTTACATCCCATGCATCCTCAGAGCATGCTGGGACACAGGTGAAATCTGTCAGGAGGTTGGTTATTTTGGCTGAGAAATTCCCTAGACAGATCATCTGCTGTTCTTAGGAAGAAACGAAAAATTTCATGGCAAAAAAACTGAAGAGAGAAATACCCTGTCCATATTCCTACTCAATATTCCTTTGATATTCTTAGCCTGGTTTGCTAAATATAAGTCTAATGTGACTGTGTTGATTTATGTCATTTTTCCTCTCCTTCCTCCAGTCTCAATCAAATTTGGCACTGGGGAAGAAGTCCCAAATGTATTTAGGTCTTGAAGGAACAGCTGAGTAGCGTACGTAGTAGAGGCACCACCTTGGTCTCGGGGAAAGGCAGGCAGACTCAGCCCTCGCCCATACCAAGGGGCAGTACCGCCGCTTGGTTGGCTGCTCTGGAGCTCCCAGCCAGCACATCGCCCCTTGCTCAGCCAGACAGGGCAAACAAGACTGGGAAAGAGCTGGAAGGTTTGGCAGGGGGCATTTATGGACACAAATCCATAGGAGATAAAGCTTCGTGAGTTTTGCTGCTGAGAGAGAAACTGTTTTAAGAAATTGCAAGGTTTGGTGGTAAATGGTAATAGCACTAGTAGCAGATTTCTGCAAGATGGCCAATGTGCCATACTTCAACCCCTGTGAAGCATTTACATGATTATGAGAATGTAAGAGCAAGAAGGCATAATCAAATGGATTAGAATCCATCTAACAGGAAGGTCTCGAAATGCAGTTGTAACCACCGTGTCCTAGAGCTGTCATCTTTCTTTTGTGGATCCTGCAACTACCTCTTTTGGGCCCTACATGATGTAATGGCTACGTTCTCGACACCAGGGCAGGCAAATGCTGCAGTCTGCCTCCTGGCTCACTTCCAGATCCTAAACTGGGCTTTCTTCCCATAAAACTGGGGTGTGGCAAGAGGATGGTGTACATCCAGACCTCTTCCTGACACAATATTGACATGGCTGAGGTGTACACACACATGGAACCAGGAAACTCCTACAGTGGAGAGAGAAGCAGTTATCTGGAAGAAAATATAAAATCATTACCAATCAAGTCTGTAGGTGACACTCAACAGTAGTAGAAGAGAGTATTAAAAAAAAAAAAGGCCACTGCAAGCAACAATGCTGTCTAAGGGCTTGTCCTTTTCAAGAGGGCAAAGTGTAAAGCCATACACACAGAATGAAGAGCACAGACCAACAGGACGGGGATGCCACCCCAATGAGGAGCAGATCTTAGGAGCCATGCTGGGAAACCTGCTGCACATGGGCTGGTGTAATCCCTGGATGCCTAACAGAGACTTCTCAGCCAGGAGAGCTGTGTCCCCTTCTGCCCAGATCAAAATGGTGAAAAACTGGAGCGTTCACAGGGAACCGCGACAGGAGTGATTACAGGATTAGTAAAGATGGACCCAACGGGGAGCTCTGCAAGTCTGCAACGGGAGTGTTAAATGCTCAGTTGATCAGCCTGTACACAGTTACACGGGGACGGCAATCTGGTAATGGAGCATTCCTCCGTCAAGCAGAGTGAGATACAGCAACATCCAGAAACTGAAAACAGAAACTAGACAAGTTTAAAAAAGTATTTTGATTTCTAGTCTGTCAGATAGATTTTGATGAAAACAATTTACTAACTCTTATTTTACTCTCTCTCACAGCCCATTTTAAAATGAAAATCTGATGTCTTTCTAAGATGCAGGTACGCTGTAGTTAAATTCTTTCAAATGAGAAAAAGCAACAAATTCACAAAAACTTATGACTTGCATAATGCAGGCAGTCAAAGCAGACAAACCTAGGTCTCTTTTGTCCTTTATAATCTATTAGTTTCCTTGCACAAGCAGTGGATTGTGACATGAAAACCTTCAATATAAAGGATTTTGTGTACAAGCCAGTCTAAAACAAGATGTTGTAAACAGTCACGATCATTGTTTGGCAGAACAGCTGCATATTTTTTATTTTACTTTGCCTCTCAATCTAATTTGCTCTTGTTGCAACACTTTGCCAAAGAAATTAAATCACTTCTTATTGATAACAGACAGTGAAATAATTAGCATAAGAGTTTTCCACTCAACAATGCAGGGGAGGGACGCTGTGGGCAAGAACAAACCCCTCTGCTTCAAGAATGTGCGTAGAGTCACCACAAGCTGTTCAGAGAGAGAAAAAAAAAGATTTTTTTTTTTTCCTTTCCCCTGAAAGATCTCTTTCTTTCTCTAAAGACTCTCACGCAGTAAAGCAGGGTCAATCTAACTCAAGTATGAAAGTCTGGTTTGACCTTTCTGGGATTTAAACAGGCTGTACCAGAACATTTAGCTTTTCAGATACGAGGTTCAGCCATGAAACCACCCACTCTGGGAGTGCAACCGGTCTCAACTGCCTTGGTGACTTTTAAACTACATTGAACATTATAGTCATTTAGAAACTCTAAAAACGGAAAGAAATTTTCGGCTCAAGACTTACAAAAACAATTTCCAGAAGTGCTGAGGACCCACACAACTCACTGGGTCCGCACGGCGGGCTCGCTGTACAACGCCTGCTGCCCCAGCAGTTTCTGGCCCTGGTTTGCACGTACCCGGCGCCAGGCACACGCTTTAGGACCTCTCCCAGCTGGAGCAGTCCATGGATTCTGCCATCGGGAACGGCTGTCCTGAACAATGATTAATTGCAGACAAAGATCATAGTCCTGGAAAAATGCGCAGCGAGGTGCAAGTACGGACAAAGCTGTCTAAGCTCCCACAGTATTATGGTCTGGCTGAAGCATTTCAAAGCCTGTTTTAGGCAGAGCTAGTTTGCTCCGGGGTTAAACAGACCAACGTTAAGCTTTAAATGCAGATATTACTAATATCCAAACCTCTATTTAAACATAAATTTTAAACCCCAGGAAAGTTAACGGCCAATGCTGTTGAAATCTGCTTTTTTTTTTTAATCAGTTTACATGCTGACTTAACTCATTATGATGCAAGCTGCAGAAACGTTTTCATTACAGTTCAAAAAAACCCCTGCAAAACCAAGAACAGATCCATACCGTACTTTGATCTACACGTCGCCTGTTTCGGCCATTTCCAGGAAGCTAAAATGCTTTTCACCTCTATTGAGAAATAGCAGAGGAGCACTTTAATGGTGGTTCGCTAAGAACAAGGTCACCGCTTCTTCCAAGTCTACCAGCAGATTATCATTTAAAGCAACTGTAAACCAGGGAGGCCGTTGCCGTACTGGCACCAGTAAGGGCCAGGCGTTTCAGGAGGGTCTGGCCGGAGAAGACGCGTCTCGCAGGGACCGAGCAGAAGGTCTGGCGGCCGCGGACCGCCATGGCTCCAAGAGCTGCGCCCCGAGAGGGGGGCACAGAGCCCAGAGGTAGCGTTTTAAAGGCAGCCTGGCAGTGCGGACACATTTTTCCCCCCATACCCCTCCATGGAAACGTGTTATGTTTTGTGCGGACGGTTTGTCGCTTGTTCTCGACAGAGCCTGACCCGGCGAGGACCGAAGGGGGGGGGGGAGGAGGGAGAACAAGAAACGAAGAGATGAGCCTAAGCCCTCGCGTTGTTGCGAAAGGCGCGGGCTGCGGTGCCTCCTTCGCGGCAGCACCCTGCTCCCTCGCAGGAAAACACCCCTGAGCCTCGGCACATACCATAGCACAGGTTTTACAAACCCACGGAGCGGCTGGTCCTGAGCCGCAGGAACTGGCGGGCAGGGCGCACCCTGCCCGGCACATGCCGCTCCCGCAGGCAGCCTCTGCCAAGCAGCCACTTACCTTCTCCCTCCCACAGGGTCCGCAGGACGGTCCTGCTCTAGCCTTACCAGGGAGGCCACCTCTCTCTACAAGTGTTTGCTTTTCCTCCCTGTCCTGCCCTCTGAAGTGGTTGCTCAAAGCCAGGCTTTCCTAGCTCACCTAAATTTGGGTCTGCGGTGGAGCACACGGTGCAACTCCCCGCAGAGCACAAAGCTTGTGAAGCTCCGAAATAACCCCCACGCCTCCACCCAAAGCGAGCTGCAGGAAAATCTGCTCGGGGAGAAGGAAAAAAAAAAAAAAAAAAAAAA